>CAHIKZ030004810.1:3927500-3952500 GCA_903632075.3 Acanthosepion pharaonis | reverse complement strand
CAGACAAAAACTACCACAACCGGCGCCCTTCTAACACTTGAACTAACCTTTGACTCTTCGTCAGTGTCACCTGTTCGACATTGCTTTTTCTAACATCACAGTTTTCATAAACATGATCGTGTGGTATTAACTCGGTTACTAAACCAAAGAATTTGATGCAAAAATAAAATGAAGCAAGGCCCATTCCTAGGTGTAGAAATGCTTGTACAATGTGTGGTTATAGTAAATTTAAGTTTGTTAGAATTCTTAACTTGCAGATTATCAGAACTCTGGAATTGGAGGGAGGGGACGTGGGAGACGGGATTTTTCTACGGAGGCGGTGGGCAAATTCAAGCAGCGTCTTTATTTTCATACTAATCGACTATCGTATACACAACTTAGAAATGAGTATTAGTAATAAGTATGTCACTTCACTAAATTAAACGGAATAACTTTTCATTCATAGTAGTGGAGTTCTAATCTATTCTTGCTCTCTTTTCCACTCTCAAACTGTTGGACCACAAGAGAGGTTAACTTCGAAACAAAATCAAAGGGTTAAAAATACTAACGTCAATACTAGCAGGACAGTGTAATTTATCTGCTCTGATTTTTTCTTCTACAAAAATCAGAAAAGTTGGGGGAGACAACCGAGGCTCCAGCCGAAATTCTGGAGGGAGGGGCATTGACATCGTCTGTAAAATCCCCCTACCCCCACCCGTAGGATCGCCACTGCAGGCTATGTCGGTAGCGCAACGGTTGTAGGCGCGAATTCGGCGAGTTCAAATACGGGACAGCTCTATTCCGTTCGCTTTTGTATTAATAGGAAAGGTATGAAACCTCTTCTTTCTCCAGCTATGCTTTTTAACTTTTAGTATTCATAAGTATTTCATCTATTGGATATAAGTAGCCAGACAACTGTAGTAGCATCATCTTCGATTTTCAGTTATTTTCCTGTTGTCATAGCAGGATATGACAACACTAACGCAAAATTCAACTACAGTATTGTCTGATGATCAGAGATGCATACAAGTGGCTGTACAAACATTTTGTTTGACAAATGAAGTCATCCAAAATGCTAAAGGTTAAAACCTAGCAGGGTAGACTGAGCTTGTTGAAAACGAAAGTAATTCAGTTATGTTTTAGCGTTTTATTAAATGGTCATCTTCGGTTCAGCCTTACTTCACTGAATCACTCAAGCCGGAAGTGTCCGGTGTGCCTCAGTTAATTTCCCCGATCAATTTTCGTACATTACAGAGTTCTATACCTTTGGATGGAGTCTAGTTTAAGAAGAGCTATTCTGAATTTAACCCATGCAAAATAATTACTTTGAATTCCAAGCCGTAGAGAAGGAAACAGGAAGCGGGGAATCACGCCATTATCTCTTTTTAAGTCTGGACAAGTCATTAAAAAACTAAAGGAGTCCGTGGAGATCGCCTACAATGGGACATGGCATTGAAAAAGAGTCTTCACGAAGGAATCTCTAACAATCTAGCCATATTCTGTAAGGCAAGAAAATTAACAGGAAGAAAAGTGTTGTTACAGAATCCGGAAGTGGGGTTTACACCTTATGCATTTATACGAGTGTTGATGGAATGACAATTTTTCTTTTCATTGTTGTGCAGATCTGTAAAAGTTTATTTGCTGTTATAACATATGCCTGAATGTATATCTTGTTATATTATACTGTATAATATTTCATTCATTTGACTCGTATATATAGCACTGGTTCTGGAGTCAGTCAGTTATATGCCATGCATGATACACGCTTAGGCGAACATGTATCTTTCGATACATGACTGACGAGGCAGATCTTTTCCCGCAGTAGATTGCCATTTCTTTCTGCAGTAGACCAGTTGCCATGAAAGGCTATAGAACCCAGTTTATCCTGCTATTTACCCATTGCTGGGGTGAGGAAAAAGAGGGTTCATACCTTTTCCAAGAGTATTAGAACGTAAGTGAATGTAATGGATTTGTCTGGAATTCGAACTCGGCTCTCCATCTCCCCAATCCAAGCCGCTATCCATTACTTCACCGTGCCTCTTCCATACTGAATATTTTAATTACAAAGACTCATTTATGTGCTATACGCGATTCATGCGTAGGCGATCATGTATCTTTCGTACATGACTGACGAGGCAGATTTTTCCCGCAGTAAAGTCAAAACGAAGGAATTGCGGATATATGCTTAGATGGACTTTTGTCCTAGCTTTAGTGTTAGTAACCCGTTTTAAAGTTTTTAAAGGTATTTTTGATACATCTTGTATATGTAGATTTGGGTGGCTACAGCTTGATTTACAAGAGAAATATCACCCCCACACCTACAAAAAAAATTCGAGCCAATGACGATCTAGGAATTGCATTGAAAAACAACTGAGATTAGGGTAAAAGAAAGAATGGTATCAAATATGAATAAAAAGACACGTCTGTTTTGCGTTTCATTAGCGGGATCGTTTTTGGTTTTCACATTGTTCCCTTCTAATGATGTGATATTTTGGATGCACGTATTGCGTCCGCTTTCGCATAAAAGGGACAACTCTGAAATCAAAACTGGCTACAGAAACGACGGTAATAACCCCAAGACCAATGAAACTGTAGCCCACGGGATAGTTTTTTTTTTGTTTTTTTTTAATCATTTCCCCCCAAAGAAAGCGATAAAGACAGAAGGGGTTGTGAGTTTGAAAGTATCTGAGAAAAAAACAGAAATGGCAGCAATATTCAATGCCTGCATGAATGATAGACTTATAAATGTGCAAGACAGATTCCGACAAGAAAAAATATCTAGGCACCACATAATTGAATAATTTTCCTAGCAGCAGAGTTAGCAGTTGATTCAATATAATCCTTCCACTTCATGTCATGGGAAAACCTTAGCCTGAGAAGGCGCACTCTGTCACTAGGGCAACGTTGATTTTGGAACTGTTGTATTACACTCACTTTGAAAGTTGCAGTTTGACATGATAAATAACGACACAAAATAGTTTTTCTTTTTTAAAATCGTTACCGTTTTTTGAGGAAACGAGTTTGAAGATTAAGTTTAAGTTCAAAATATTAACATTGGAATTCCATTCCGGTGATCAGCGAATGACATCGCACTGTTTTATACCATTTATAGTTTACTGAAGCTTTACAAATTCTATAAAGACAAGATGCATGACCATAAAAACCATTGTGCCATCAAATAAGACCTTCATTTACTTCAAAGTGAAACTATACTCAACAATTTTTCTATATTATAATTTATCTATATTATCATCATTCGACCGTAGTCGGGATCATCGAGTCAATGCGATCGATCCTTTCATTAGCTGTATAGTATGTGCTACACCAGAATTACAGTTTTTGAGTTCAGAGTTACTTTCTTTTAGACCGGTTGCCACCCAAGGGTATAGAACCCATACCTGGTGGGGGGATAAAAAAAAATTCATACCTTTCGCAAGGTTATTAGCACGTAAGTGAATATAACGGATCCGACTGGAATTCGAACTCGGCTCTCCGATTCCTCATTCCGTTATCCATCACTCCACTGTACCTCAAAAACGTTGCACTGTGAAGTAGATTTACTGTGGTTTCATTAAACAATGCAAATTTAAAACATTTTGTCTTATAACATGTGCCAAGCACTATTATGGTGTTATATACACTTTTATCCATTTTCTGTTTTTATTAATTATGATTAATCATTGTGTAGCCTTTTTTTTATATTTTACTTGAACTAATTTTTACTTATCGAAAACAGTAAAGGAAAATTGCATATTTTGCTTGTGGTGATTCATAATCAGAATTCTGTTTGAATATATTTTCAATTCGTTGTATTCTAATACAAAAGGTATTAAAATTATTTGATTTTATTCTCAATATAGTAAAATTTTGAAATCAGTTTGTAAGCAAAAATCTGTGGAAATTAGGTATTCCTGTAGATTTTTTCAAACGATTTTTAAAACTAAATGCTCAGAAATTAGTAAAAGCTATAAATCTAATCTTTGTTGCCAGTACTTATGGTAACAAAGCCCAGCTTTCATACCGAGTGCAATGTTGAGTTTATAAAGAAAAGTGACAAATCAACCTGCCCTATTTTGTCACTCTGCTGATTGAAGGCAAAAATTCTTCTCTAAGACGATTAAAAGAGAGCAGTTTCGTTTTGGAGGCGTTAAAATTAACAAGCCATTCCTTGCCCCAGTTAACAACAGACTGAAGGTGATTTTTGAGGTCAGCTGCCATTTTGACCTTTTCAGACCTAACAGACTTACTATTAAGAAAGGAGTAAATAGTTGTGTCATCAGTACAGTTACCAACTCAAGAACTGATGACATCGGGAAGGTCGTTGACGAAAATTAGTTAGTCCAAGGATAGCGTCCTGAGGGATAGACGCATTAATGTAATACGAAAGTTTCCGTTAAAGACAATATTTATTTCACTATTTTATAAGAAAGATTAACTCAAATAAAAAATAATAATAATAACTTCAACTAAAGCAAGGTAATAAAGCCACTAAGACGGAATGTGTTACTGAGTATAGATTATATGAAAAAGAAGAGAAAAACCCTATTAAAAAGAGAAAACAATAAAAGAACAAGAGTTAAGAAGACCGTAGATAACGATTGACATTGCATTTAAATTTTGAAGATCGAAGATGACAGTGAAGTAAGAAGCCAGAAGAGACTTCTAGAAATTAAAATAAAAATAGAAAAAACGGTTAACATAGAACTTGTGTTTATGTGTATCCAGCATAGATACCAAGTTGAGAACTGATTCTATCAGGAAGGTCGTTGATGAAAATTAGGAACAACTTGAGTCCAAGGATAGAGCCCTGCGAGACGCCTGCATTATTAAAGAAAAAAAATCTATAAGAGTGGCCAGCCAGAAATCACCTAATCTTTCAACTTATGAAAAGGACCAACACACCTAACCTTGTCAAACGCCTTCGAGATATCCAAATAAACAGCCCAACCTCACCGTTCTTATCGAATTCTTGACAGATTCTTTCAGCAATAACCGTTAACATATCAGAAGTTGATCTAAAGAAGCGAAAGCCATATTGTCTGTCAGAAAGAAAAACCTGTGAGGTGGGACGCTTAACCATTCTGGAGTTGATTAAAGCCTCAAGGACTTTATCAAAAAGTAATACAGGTCGACAATTAGAAGAATCTGACTGTTCGATTGAGTTCTTAAAAACAGGAACTATTGAAGAAATTTTCCAAGAAGCAAGAATTCAAGAAGCAGTAAGACAATTATTGTAAAGTACAGGAGAGATTTCAAGACGGATAGAAGACTTGCCCTTATTTAACATACAGAGTTTTAAGTAGTCACTAGAATGAAACTTGGTAGTGAATAAATGCTTGGCTTCAGTGAGGGCGCGCTTGCAATTATTAAGATCCGAGACAAAGACGCGTACAGTGTGATCAGAACTATCACGTTGATACAGCATGAAAAGTGATTCCTGTGGGCTAAAGGGTTGAACATGCAGGCGTGAATCAAGAAGAACAATGTGGTTTCACCTGGTATTGTTTCCGAGTTGTCACAAAAGTATCCATGTCGGCTTTTACCCAAGAAAAATACTTCAGTGGCACGATTCTCAAAAGGAAGGTTAAAAATTTCACTCCAAGAGGCATCGCGAATCTCAATCAGTATTTTGATAACAGAAAGAAGTTTTGGGAATAGGAGGTTCACATCTAATAAACGGGTCAAAATCAATATCACCAGATATTACAGCGTGATCCGAATTGGCAAGCGGACAGGTTTGCGATGACTGATAAGAGCCAGGATAGGAGGTAAGGAACAGATAAAGTAAAGAAGTATGTTGATCAGAATTATTAGTGAAACGAGTTGGAAAATCTATTTGATTGAGAGACTGATCAAGGGAAAAAATGAAAGTCTGAAACTGCGGTAACGGAAAGATTAAACCACTTGGCATGATGAGCATTAAAATCACTATACACAAAGATGTTCGCAGTTATTGAAGAGAGAGGGAGATATGTTACTATACTTTCAGATATTTTGTCTAATATATTACAGTCCTGAGAAGAGGTAGAGTGATAAAGGAAAAACAGATAGTTAACAGAGTGCGATAAAGAAAGTCGAAAGCGCATGAAATAATCATCCGATGAATCAGGAGATGATCTCTTTGCAATTGAAACATTTCCCCGGGTGTAAACACCAAGGCCATATCCTCGAATCTTTTTGACAAAGAGGAAGATGACCTGGAACAGAGAATTCATTGGTACCTATAGAAGAATTTAAATTAGTTTCGCAGAACGTTAAGATATGTGGAGACCTTTTCAAAAGAAAAGATTTTACACCACAGAAATTGATATGGATACAACGAATATTGGAGAAAGAAATTAAACTGACTTAGGTGTTTTGTGTTGACTGGTTTACTCATAATTCTTTTAACTGTAAATGTCATGAGAAGATTATTTCAATTTTTAATGAGAATAAGGCCAAAATAATTCTCATTGTCCATTGTCTGTGGCAATACAAACCAACTGAAAGGCGGCTAAGACTAAAGCATGCTATGGACTCAAGTATACACAGGGACATATCCTCGTGTGATATGCCGCTGCAAATACCCCGATATCATCCAACTGTTGGCCAGTGCAGCCTTTCTAAGGACTACCAAAGAGTTCGGGCTCCTTAATACCAGTCGATATGCAAGCAACCAAAAAAAAATGCCAACCC
The DNA here is from genome assembly GCA_903632075.3 of Acanthosepion pharaonis. Taxonomy (NCBI): domain Eukaryota; kingdom Metazoa; phylum Mollusca; class Cephalopoda; order Sepiida; family Sepiidae; genus Acanthosepion; species Acanthosepion pharaonis. The sequence continues at coordinate 3,945,846 of CAHIKZ030004810.1, read as the reverse complement.
GGTACTCTCAAAATGAAAAGTCGCAGCTACTGATCAGTCAGATCACCAAAAAGTTAAGACGGCTAAGTTGTTAAGGCCACGAAAGAAAGAAACCCGGTAAACGACAGCCTAAACAGGAAACAACGGATAAGCAAACTTAAATTACCAAATTTTCCGGGTTTTAAATGCACACCAGATTCTGAATAAAATGCAGACAAATTCGAAAATAACTTCCGTCAGTTTGACCACAGTTTTTATTGGGATGTTATTACTTCACTAGCGGATTTTTGGCAACTTTTATCGATTCTAAAGGGGTTTATTTTGGCTAATAAAATCGTGCTTAGATCTCGAGCGACTCGTGATAAAGTTACAGAGTAAGATGTACAGTTTATGAGGATATGTAGGGAAGATAACGGTTAATCCGAGGCTCGATCTGGTTAAGATTATCGTTATCGGTGATGCACCTTATTATCATATATGTTAGTGAAAATTATTTATATATCGTATGTGGTACAAACGAATGAAAAATTACATTTTCCAAACAGAAAAATCTATCGTAGATTGTTGTTGTTCTTTTCTCATTACCGAGCCGATCGTAGAAGCGACGGTGATGCAACCAGCCACCGCCAATCAGATCTGTTTTCTGACTTATGAGGTGTCTATACTGGTTCATTCTTTGATGTTGTCCATCTAGCTTTTTGGGTTGCTTCCCACTACGCCTACCCACTTCCAAGGTACCTTGAAGGACTGTCTTGGGTAAAGTACTGAGACGTATGACATGTCCAAGCCGCAACAGCTTTCTCCTTTGCCAAGATGGGCTCCTGGGGGACTGTCAGTTGTGTTATTTGGCCCTGTACAAAGTCATTTGTTTTGTGTTCTTTCCAGATCTCGAGAAGATGTCTGAAGTAGTATTTCGTTTCAAATATTTAGATCCTCTTGGTGGTTTCTGCTATCAGAGTCCAGCCTTCCCATCCATAGAGCAGTATTGACAGTAACAGCGGCTTGTAGAGCTTCATTTTGGTTGGAAAGCCGATGTTTTGGCTCTTCGAAATCGTACAGAGTTTCGCTATTGCCAATCTGATTTTGATCTCTGTGGTAGAGCGTCCATCTTTGGTGAGGATAACACCAAGATATTTACAAGCCTCCACTACTTCCAGTTGTTCTCCGTTTATGAAGATCTGGATTGTTCTAATGAACCGGAAAGAGCTTCAATTATTTTCCAAGCGGGAAAACGTGTCAATCTGAAAAATTCTCAATCCAGTACATTTCACATCAGTATTCTGGTGTTTAATCATTAAAATACTGATTTTTTGGGAAGTTAATCGATTCAAGAACAGTTTAATCCTCTTGTACAATATTCTCGGGTTTCTATTTTTACCTTAATGCATATGCACAAATAGGCAAAGTTTAACCTTCGTGCCCGTTAAAAACGGTTTGTCAAAAGTACGGTTTTTTTCCTTGACATTGCTATTTTTTGCACGCCCTTCACCCCTCCCAACTCAGCAATACGATGATTAGAATTTAAATGAAACCCAAAAATATAAAATTGAATTTATATATTTTCTTGCTCTTGAGAATTTAGGTTACTTATTTACCAGAATAACTTTATATCTACTACATTCTAAAATGCGAACCATACAATGGAATATCATTTACGAATTTATAAAGAAATAAATATGAAAGCAATTTTTATTCATAAAAATTTGTTAAATTATGAAATAATGTGAATCAACTATAATAAAATCTTTACTGTTTACCATTTTATAAAGTTCGAATCAATTGACAATTAGCCAATGTTTTACCAGCAAATCTAAATAACACGATTCGCCAGTTTTCGGCAATTGACTGACAGATTTTCCACTTACATTTAAAATTGAAAATTTAAAATCTAAATAACACGATTCGCCAGTTTTCGGCAATTGACTGACAGATTTTCCACTTACATTTAAAATTTTTACAGTCACACTTGGTTGACAATAAATGCACTTTTGGCAGATTTTCTATTTATTTTTAGAAAAATTAACGATTTAATTTTTTTCCAAACTGATATTTTTAAAAAAAAAAAAAAAAAAGAATATGAAATTGAGGGTGCAACCTATAATTTCTGGAGTTTCAGGTCTTGGATTACTATTGATTATTATTGATTAGTATTGATTAGGCATCCTTGATCCTGGAAATATATTTTTATTTAAAAGATCTTGTTTTATAGTTCATAGACACTTTTATAAAATTATGAATAAAAAAATCATTTTCGTGGTTATTTCTTTATAAAATGGTAAATAATAAATATTGCATTGTAGTTGGTTTACATATTTTGAAACGTTTGTAGATTTTTATCGTTTTTTAATAAAATATTTCTTTTTAAATTTATTTCTTTATAAAATGCTAAATAATAAATATTTATAAAAATGCTAAATAATAAACACCGTATTGTACTTTATCCACATCTTTTTATAATGTTGTATCTGAACATAGAGCTATGAACAGAAAAGCTCAAATTTTGAAAAACCTTCTTTTTTATGGCGGTTAAACTTTGCCGACAGTTTATTCATTTTGACAAGAACAGAATAACTAAACTGATTTATCGATTTGTTTTTTTATTGCAGTATAATTGATTTTTAATAGCCATTTAACAGGTTTAGCTTTGGCATAAACCTGAGGTACCAAGTGTAAATTGAACACGCCAAGACACGTTCAATTCGTTTGCTAAGTACCGCACTAGACTCTGAACTGAGCGCCATTGCATTGTTTTGTACATATATAGTCAGGAACTCCTTCTGTTTGTCTCAAGGTCCTTGATAAAATCCAGAGACGGATATGCAATGTAATTGGCCCTGATCTGGCATCTCGTCTACAGTCGGTCTCTCACAGACGTGCCGTCGCCTCCCTCTGTCTTTTTTACAAATGCTTTCACAGTAACTGCTCCGGTGAGCTGCTTTCGTTGGTTCCCAGACTTTATGAATTTAAGCGTTCTACTAGGTTGGCATCTCGCTCTCACCCTTTAATTGTCGAAACTATTAAATGTAGCCGTCTTTTGTGCTTCATGTCTCACACTTCTCGCATATGGAACTCCCTCCCCTTTTCCTGTTTCCCTGATAGCTATAATCTCCTACTATTTAAATGTAATGTCAATCGACGTCTCCAGATGCCCTGATCTATCCCCTATCTTTCTGTTCATTCTTTCCTCTATCACTCCTTTTTGCTCTCGCTCCAACTCTCTGTAACCTCTTGCGTGCTAGTGGCTTCCCGCCTTTCTTGGGGTGAAACGCTTAAAAAAAAAAAAAAAAAAAAGAAAAGAAAAGATGATGAGAATCATCAAAATAAACATGTGGTTCATGTAAGCATTTGAAACGCACTTACAATCTTCGCTGTCTTTATTTATCCTTTCTCTTTTCGTTTGTCTTTCTTTTAAACTTCTTTCTCTCGGTGTTTTAAAACTTAAGATTTTTTTTTCAATTAAAAGAAATATCTGTTTTATAATTTGATCTCACTAAGATATATATCAGCACATCTCAATCCAGTGTAAGTTGCATTAACGTATCTACCCATTAGACGCATGGCACTTGGTAAAATCAGATTTATAGAATCACATGAATATAAAAATGTAAAGCGTGACTTAAAACAACATTTTCATAGCGTTCATTTGCTTAATTTAAAATATATTCGAATGATTTTATTTCACTGTTAAAATACACGAAACACGATTATATTTCTTCTGAATTCCAATTGTCCCATACTTTATTAAAAACATAGTTACGCTGTAATGAAAACGACCTTAAAATAACTTTGCTTATCTCTATATACATATATATTAATCTTGAGCCAACTCGTTTTTACTTACTCTTTATGTGTGTGTGTATGTGTGTGCTGGGGGTGCGCGCTACAAAATTTTAGTTCAAGTGGAGGAAAAAGAAAAAAACAACTCAAACAATTCACAGATTTGACACGTCCAAGGTTAACTGATGTAAGATCTCCCGCTTAGCCAACAACGTTCACGTTCGCGCAAACTCATTTAAGAAAGGCATGAACCCATCTTTTCTTTTCTTTTTTTCTCAACGACCAGCTATGAATCGTAGAGTACACTAGCCTCTCTCGTTTTGGGTGGCAACCATACTAGAAGGAGAAATCTGAATTCCAGACCGCAACGAGAAACCACTCCACTATTTCTACCCAGAAGCCATGACAAATCACAGATAATAAAGAAACGTTTAAAAAAATGTATGTAAGATAAACGTCGACGAACGACTTTTTTTTTGTGATACTTCCTCTTTTAATACTGACAGCTTTATAGTCTGGCTCCAACTGTAGCAAAATATTTCAGTCACTTGATTGATAATTTTAAAATGGGGATTGATGAATTTGGTAATAGAGCCATTGCTAATGAAATCGTCGTCTCTGGGACTGAACTGCGGAATGTTTTAACAGCTGACGGAAAATGCGCCATAGAAATCCTGAGGCACATGGCCCAGAGGATAAAAGCGTCGGTTGGATCCAGTGATTTGACCCAAAAAGTTGTGGCTACTGCAATGGTGAACAAAAACTTGAAGAGTTAGCTTGATTGAGTTAAAGGGAGATAACTGATACATCCGGAAGAGGCATGGCACGTAGAACTAGAACAATCTATCCCGGTGGACGAAATAAAGGATTCACTTCGAAATTCCAATCACCTGAAGAAGGCCGTGGTGAATATAGCAATAAAGACGAGGACAGCAGTCCGAACAATGTGAATTAATGTAAATCCCAAGGCGTATTGGAATAAACAAATATGCCTTACAAAAGCTAGACAAAGTATTAAGATATAGGAAAATTTTGTTAGAAATGAAGAAAACAGGGCTGAACAACTATGTAATGTCAGTCCTCCTGTATGGCAATGAATGCGGGACAATTTTCAAGCAGATGAAGAGTAGACTAAAGACAACAGAGATACACATCTACAGAAGGATACTGAGGGGTAGATTTGAGGCAACAGAAATTCTACAGAAGGAAACTGAAACTGCCATGGACTGATCATGTGAGGCAGGAAGAAATTTGAAAGTAAACGGAAACAGAATGACATACGTTCAGGGCGGCCCAAAAGTCTTGTCACCCCCATATAATTTCCTATTTCAGATGGCTGACTCGAAAATGATGGTGTTCATACAGACGTTCTCGATGTGTGATAGCGTCAATGAAAGTGAATAAACTGAATCCAGTACATGTGCTTTGTATTATTGTATTACCTGTTCTATTCTCATTATTTTTTTTATTTTTATTTTTTTTTTTTCAGTAAGGAGTGACAAGACTTTCGGACCACCTTGTAGAATCATTAAAGAGGTAGTTGAATCTTCTGGGACACATAATGAGGAAAAAGTGCTTGGAGAATTTGACACACTCAGGACATACCGTATATATTCGGGTATAGTGCGAGTTTTTATGATCAGTTTTTTTTTTTTACGCAAAATGAATCGAGGGCCGTGCTATACAGAGATAATATTTAGAAGAGGTTAAAATTCATTTTAAAAGAGATTAAAAGCATTTTCGATGACCAGTTGCACTATACGCAGGTACGTTTTAAATAGATTCCTCTTCGCTCTCCGTTAAGCAACAACCACTGCCCAGCAGCAACAACAGAGAGCCTCTCTGGCAGCACACATTTAAACAAGTTTGGACAACACTGCTTGAACTTAACCCTCTAACTCGACTGGCCCTCGGGTCTTGTGGACCATATTGTAAAAAAAAAAAAAAAAAAAAAAGAAAACCCTGAAAGGACAGCGTAAAAGATGAAGATGATGATTGGGCTGACGAAAGGTTAGCTTTATTATTGCAATGGTCGTGGCGCCATTCAGCGGTTCCCAACCATTTTTTTTTTAGCTGATGGTCCACTTTAAACCCAGAAATTTTCTGTGTCCCATGAAATTGTTATAGTGTGAAAAAATTACTTCCATTTTACATTGAATATATCCAATTATAAAATTTCTGTGACCCACCTGAAATTTGTCATGGTGCATTTGGGCCGTGTGGCCATGGGTTGGGAATCACTTGCATAAATGATTATGAGGCTGGTAAAGTTGAATGAACTTGATTACGGTTATTTTATTCTAATCGCTGTCATTCGAATGCAAGTTAAACAGATGAAAAGAGAATGAAAAGCGCAAAGAGGAAAAAGTGAAGAGAATTGTTTGGGGAGGAGCAATAATTATTCGAGAATAATAAGAGTGGGTCGTTTCGTTTCCTTGACTCACTGCCTGCTAAACTTTTTCCTCGTTTTGCGCCTATCAATCAAATGTGGTCTGGGGTAGAAGTAACACGGAAATCAGAAAAGGGCATTGAATACAGTAAATGAAAAGTAAAAAAAAAATAAAAATAAAATAACCCGAGTTAAAATGAAATTAAAATGAAAGGTAAAAATACAGGAAGTAGAAAAGAAGAAAAAAGAAGTTAAAAGGAAAACGAAAAGAAGAAAACAATTCAAGAAGAAGAAGAAAAAGAAGAAGAAGAAGAAGGAGGAGGAGAAGAAGAAGAAGAAGAAGAAGAAGAAGAAGGTGGTGTTTATAAGCGAACAGGAATTACATGGGAACGGCTGGTATTCGTAAGCATCAAGTCATAAAAGCGGCGTCTATAAATAAACTGGATCACGTCGGTCGGGGTCAGGTGAAAGCGTGGGAATCGTTGCTCAAGCAAGCCGGGCAACTTCGCGCTGAATGTGACGTCATCTGATCATGAGACTCGCATTCCGATGCGACTTGGTGGTCGTGCAGGTAGCCAGCCCATGGCGAGTGACTGGACCTGTCGTCCTGGACGCAGAGACAGCAAAGCTATGCCCAAAATGAAATGGCATTGCATTGTTGTTGAGCAAGCTCTTTCACGCATATATCGGGTTTGTCATGTGTGATGAGATTTCATTAACGCTGACAGTGGATATCTATTTCAATTTTCTCTCTCTATCTGTTCTCTCTCTCTCTCTCACTCTCTCTCTCTCTCTCTCTCTACTCTCAATCTCTCTTTCTTCCCACCTCCTCTCTCTGTCTATCACCTGTCTCTGTCTGTCTGTCTCTCTCTTTCCCAGTTTTCATATTGTCTCTTCTTTCTCGCTCTTGTTTTTCTTTTTCTCTACCTATCGCTATTTGACGATCTGTCTTTCTCATTGAAACTTTTTTCTGACACTCTTCAAACTATCTTTCTTCTTTCTCCCGTCTTCTCTCTGTCTGTCTATTTCCCAGTTTTCTCTCTCTCTCTCTCTCTCTCTCTCGCTCTATTTTCTTTTACTATCTCTATTGTAATTTGTCTCTCTGTTTATCTGTCTCTCTTATTGAAACTCTTCTCTTACACTCTTTGTCTCTGTTTCTTCTCTCTCCCCTTCTCTCCCTGTCAGTCTGTCTCTTTCCCAGTTTTCCTCTATCTCATTCCTTCCTCTCTCTTTATCTCTCTTTCTTTTTCTAGCTCTGTTGTTATTTGTCTCTCTGTCTATCTGTCTCTCTCATTGAAACTCTTCTCTGACACTCTCCTTCTCTGTTTCTTCTCTCCCCATTCTTTTTCCATCTTTCTGGTTGTCCCTCTCTCTAATTCTCTCTTTCTTCCTCAGACTATTCTCTCTCTCTCTCTCTCTGTCTCTCTCTATCTTCTATCACTCTGTTATTTCTTTCTGTTGCCCTGTTTATTTTTCTTATCTCTCTCTTTCTTTCTATGTGTCTCGTCTCTCTGCCTCCTTCCTCCTCTCTCTCTCTCTTTCTCTCATCCTATTTTTCTTTCTCTTATCTCTCTCTCTCTCTCTCTCTCTGCCTTTCAAGCTTCTCTCTCTCTCTTTTTTTTCTCTCTTTTTCTCCTTATCACTCTCTGTCTGTCTTTCTCTATCCCTCTCGTTGTTCTACTTTTATTCAGTTTCTTTCCTTTATATCCTCGCTTTTCTCTCAGTACAAAGCTAATTGACGGAAAAATAGAAAGCACCAAGATTGTGTTGCGCCAATCTTCTGAATGAAGATATTATATTTACCTGTTTAAAAACTCGAAATATTTTTCTTTCGTTTTTTCCTGTTTACCTATGTTTCAACATCAACCTCGAGAAGGGGAAGAATCTATAATTATTTTAACTATGAAACAAACTCTACCCCCTCAAACTATCTATCTATCTATCTTTCTCAGTCTGTTCAATATCTATCTATCTATCTATCTATCTATCTATCTATCTATCTATCTATCTATCTATCTATCTTTCTCAGTCTGTTCAATATCTATCTATCTATCTATCTATCTATCTATCTATCTATCTATCTATCTATCTATCTTTCTCAGTCTGTTCAATATCTATCTATCTATCTATCTATCTATCTATCTATCTATCTATCTATCTCAGTCTGTTCAATATCTATCTATCTATCTATCTATCTATCTATCTATCTATCTATCTCAGTCTGTTCAATATCTATCTATCTATCTATCTATCTATCTATCTATCTATCTATCTCAGTCTGTTCAATATCTATCTATCTATCTATCTATCTATCTCAGTCTGTTCAATATCTATCTATCTATCTATCTATCTATCTATCTCAGTCTGTTCAATATCTATCTATCTATCTATCTTTCTCAGTCTGTTCAATATCTATCTATCTATCTATCTATCTATCTATCTATCTATCTATCTATCTATCTCAGTCTGTTCAATATCTATCTATCTATCTATCTATCTATCTATCTCAGTCTGTTCAATATCTATCTATCTATCTATCTATCTATCTATCTATCTCAGTCTGTTCAATATCTATCTATCTATCTATCTATCTATCTATCTATCTATCTATCTATCTCAGTCTGTTCAATATCTATCTATCTATCTATCTATCTATCTATCTATCTATCTATCTATCTATCTCTATCTATCTCAGTCTGTTCAATATTCATCTCTATCTATCTATCTATCTATCTATCTCTATCTATCTCTATCTCAGTCTGTTCAATATCTATCTATCTATCTATCTATCTATCTATCTATCTATCTTCGAACCTTGTGGAATGGCGCTGCAGAATCATAAAAACGAACAGTACCAACAAAGAAAAAAAAGCGAAACCACATCACTTTAGTATTTTCAACAACAGCAACAATTAAAATACTAAGTTGGACAGAAAGAACTGATTCACTTGATCTTTCTCAGGTGGAATTTCCAAGGCGTACTACATTTCAATCTTGTTCCACACGGTCGTACCATCAACACTAAACTGTATTGCCAGCAGCTAGACCGCATGTATGACAAACTAAGTAAGGAGTATCATTCTTTGGTCAATCGTGGTTGGGCTTTGTTTCAGGAAGACAATGCAAGGCCACACACTGCCAGGTTGACTAAGGAAAGGTTCAAACAGGTGAATGGTGCTGAGACTCTTCCACATCCACCATTCAGTCCCGATGCAGCTCCGGGTGGCTATGGCCAATTCCGCTCAATGAGACACTTCCTCCATGATCAGCGATTCAACACTTTTGACGAAGCGTGTTTCCAGTTGTTTTTGTTTATTATTATTATTCAAAGCCAATGGACTGGTATCTGGGACAGAATCGGATGCTGACTGATCGCTGGCAAAAGATCGTCGAGAATGTCGGATTCATTTTGAAGAATAATTATTGGTGTTGCTCCACCATTTTTATTGTTGTTTTTTTTCTGCTTCCTAAGTGAGTCAGAACTTTCCGGCCAAATTATTAGCGAGCAGATGTAAGTTGAAGAGAAAATAATGACATAAGCAAAATGTTGACATTCCACACTACTTCAAACAAAAGGTGAGGAAGGAAACCTCCCACCAATACGGAAACGATCGATAACAGTGAACTTGAGAAACGTATTTTCCAAAGAAATTGTTTTCATAAAAATGTTTAATAAATTTCAACATTCAGTAGTACCGGTTGTTCGATCTACAAATACCGGATATTTACTTATAAGGAAACGGCTAATATTACCAGTATTGTTGATATAAATGTTGATCTGCTTAATAAACCGGATTTGCTTCGAAATAGCCTTGGTTGAAGTTTCGAAATTCTTAACAGTTACCTCATATCTCGTGAGAAAACTCTTACAGAATTATGCTAATGCCACAGCAGAATAACGACATATTTGTAAAATCTGCAATAGCAATTAGCTACACAGTTTTACTCTTTAAAAAATGAAGATTAATCTATCATGTTCTTTGTGATGACTGTCGACGCCTAAGGAAAGATTGAAATGTCAGACAAAAAAAATTTATTCTCTACTTTACGCATTTAAACCGTTTGTTTGTACCACAGCTACCTACCTACCTATATTAGGGAAAAATGTATGACAAAGTGATAAAAAAAAACTTGTCTTGTCGCGCGTTTCGTCCTTTAGGATGTCATCGGACTAAATTTTGTTATACTGGTGCGACTACACATGCGCGTGTATGAGGGATGCCGGGAATTTAAAATTCATTTTATTTTATTTTTTATCTAACTGATTACATTTAGACTCTTTTCCGTTTTCTTTCCATCACTTTTGTTAGTAGATATTCCCCACTGTGATAACAGAAGTTCTGCCAGGAAGGTTGAAATGTAGGAGCCTGGATACAAATTTACTGTAGATGACTTTTTGATCAAGACACTCTTCAGACATTTTCGTTGTAGTGAATTGATTTTGATCGGAGTAGCGTCTTCTATTCCAAAATTTTGGTCAGTGTCGTTACGGTTGGCAACCAACGCATTTGATGTATTGTTTGGTAAAATGTCCTTTTGTGTTCAAATAATCTTTTACTTAGATTACTTGAGATTTTTCCTATATATTTTCTGTGACAATTATTAGAGGCAATCGAATAAATACCTACTTCGCCTGTAATAATTGTCACAACAATAAATACATACTCACACACACACACACACACACACACACACACACACACACATATATATATATATATATATATATATATATATATATATATATATATATATATATATACTGTGTAATTAAGCAACAATCCCTCATTTATACATGTTTCATTAAAGACAACAGATAAGGTACTGCCATTAAGCTTTTGTTTCATTTTTCTTGTGTTCGAACAAGTGTTTTCTTTTCTGGAAACAGAGTGTGTAGAAACTGTCCAAATGTTTTGTAATTCCGAGCGATTTCAGCTATACTTTTAACCATTTTCAAGGATTTTTTTTTTTTTTTTGCATTTTAACTGGATATATGGGCTTTGTGTGTGTTTCTAGATTCATAAGGACGTTTTATTTTCCGAACACAGCACATTGTGGCAATCTTCGTAGTTAATATGTATCAATTATTTATTTAGTATCGATAAAAAGAATACCCGCTCGGCCCGGTGGCTAGGATCAAGGTGTAGTATCTGCGCTTTGTGGGCTGCCGGGTCGGGTGTCTGTCGAACTCTCTGCTTGCAGAGAGGAACCCGGACGAAACTCTGCCGAAGGGTAGGGTTTCGTTCGGGGAGGTTGACGGAACTAGCCTGCTTGGACGGGTTTAGATGGGTTTTATTTTTGGCTGGGCCTACGGGCTCAGACATACCCACATTAAAAAGGCCTTGTGCCACATTCAATTCCTGTGGGTGAATTGATAAATACCATCTTCGTAGTTAATATTATTGAGTGTTGGCTTTTTCTTGTTTTATTATTAAGGCTTCCATTATTTTTAATCCTTTTTACATGTAGATGAGGTTATTATTCTTCTATTTTCTACTAGCATGTTTCGCGTGGAGTCTGGTAGGTTTGTGCCTGTGTTTAAATAGGAGCTGATGGAGCTATGGTAGGATAAATGTAACGTAAGTCGTCTGGATAGGCATGTAGTAGTACGACCGATGTAATTCTTTGTGAGTTCGGTTTCGTCATGAACACAGTTCCTTAAGGGGCATTTGAAGTTCAAATGCCCCTTACAGCGGTCACACTACTACATGCCTATCAAGACGCCTTAAGTTACACCTATCTGAACATAGCTTCATCAGCACCCAAAATAAAACACACACAAACCTACCAGACTCCACCCGAAACATACTAGTAGAAAATACAAGTATAATAACCTCATCTACATGTAAAAAAAAATAAAATAATGGAAGCTTTAATAATAATTTTTTAAAAAAGACAACACTCAATATTAACAACGAACACGGTCACAGTATGCTGTGTTTGGAAAATAAATACATCCCTATAACTCTAGAAACATACACACAACCCATACATCCAGTTAAAAAGTAAAAATAAAATTAACCTTGATAATGGCTAAAAGTATAGGGGAAAGCTATAGCTGAAAGCGCTCGGAAATACAGAATCACAGTACATTGCATCTCGAAGTGGTATAAGTTCGATCCTCACTAGGCGCTCCATACGTTCGACCTTGTGCCACATTTAAAGCTACAATTAGAAAATCATTGTTTTGTTAGGTCAGTTATGACTGAGTTGCGAATTAGATCTTTAATGGGTGCTCCTTGATCTCGATCTTGTGCCACAACATACTGCGCTTAGAAAATCACCTCATATATATATATATATATATATATATATATATATATATATATATATATGGTCTGTGCGAAAGAAGGAGTGGGTATGTTACTTGTTAAAGGTATAATATTTGTAAATGTACTTTTATACTGCAAGTTAATGCTTGGATATCTTATACAGACACCTGATAAAATCTATACACCTGATGATCACGGATTTCACAAGCGTATTCGAGTAACAGAAGTGAAAATCAAGATCTCCGTGGATGGTTGCTGTTTGTTTAATTGATTTCTATAACAGCACGACTTGGGAAAGGACCAGCACCTTTATCGTAAATGTTACATACGAAATGCGAAAGCAATTTACAGACCCTTCGGAATGCATTTTGAAGAACAAAATAGCGATTTTCTCCACATTCCACTGCACAGACGATTTCGTTAAAACCTCGGACAATTCTCAAACTGCTATCAGTAATTCTCAAATAAACGCTATCTAATTTTTTTTTTTTTTTGACAAACTACTTCAAATCAACGTCATTCCAATTAACTAAATTTGAAATTTGATAGACATCCGGGTGAAATCGTGTGAAAGCTGATGTCGTTTGGGCAAGTTCAAAAAGAAAGTCATTTTCAACTTATTCATGATTCTATGATTAAAGTCTAGTAAACTTCCTCGCCACCTGCCAAAGCGTTTTTTTTTTTTTTTCTTCGAAGGAAATTATCAAGCTTTTCGAAATTTCGAACAAGGCTCAGTACGCGGCATATGCAACTTGTTTATTCACTATGTTTTCTTTTCTTTTTAAAAAAAAAAAATAATAATTTTCACCATATACAATGGCTCAAGAGCCACTCAAGCTAGAGCGCTACTGAATGCGGTTGTTGTGTGAGCGGTAAGTGTTTATGCGGATATGTGAGAACGATAGCGGTGAACCCGAGACTTAAACAGGTTAACATTTTAGTGATAGGGATTCTGTACCACAAAGTGGCAGTTCTTACTCCTCCCTAATTAAAGGTGGTTTGCCACAACGTAGGCGGCGTAGCGGGTCTGGGAGGGTTAGAGTTGGAAGAACTAAGGAATGTGGCTCATTTGAACATTGTCCATGGGAAAAGAGGCAACGTAGCGTGGGACTTGCAATTCTTCGTTTGTGGGGAAAAGGGGTTGTAAGGTTGAAAGCAATTCATCACCCACAGGGCCGCGGAGATGCTTTTGAACGCTATCAGAACTGGTAAGTGAAGACTGGGCAGCATCAGCCCAAATATGGCAGCAGTCCTCCATGTTTGACCTGATCTGACTCTTGTAAAGGTAGAGCATAGCAAGAAGAGTCTGGTACTGATTAGAATGGCACAGGGAACCGACCATTTTTCCAGCATCTTTAGCGATGGATCGTATGTACGAACTCTACTTAAAGACTCGGGTCAGTTTAAGTTCCAAAAGGTGTTCCAGGCAAGGAACCTTACTGAGAGAACTCCTGCAATAGACGAAAATGTAATGTTTCAATGTTTATAATGACCGCATGCACTTATAAACCCTAAAACACTTAGACCCTAAAATAATTCATATATATGTCGATGTACTTAGTATCTCCTTCACTAGGCTTTCTCTCTTGTTCTTGTAACGGCATTCACCCGGGGTGGGTTGAGCCGGCTCCAATATTAGAGTTTCATGGGAATTTGGAATTCACAAGCGGGCCCCAACCGCATGTATAGCACATGAGATTTGATTATAGTGGTGAAGGTTTCGTGCAGGACCATCCACACTTTTTGAAGGACCGAATACAGAGACCTGGTGCACTACGTCCCTTCCGCAGGTTTTGAATTCAGAGTTGTCCTTCTCCTAGACCAATTGCCATCTAAGGCTATAAAACCCAGTCTATCCTGCTATTTACCCATAGCTGGAAGGAGAAGAAGAGGATTCACACCTTTCCCGAGGGTATTAGCACGTAAGTGAATGTGATGGATTCGACTTGAATTCGAACTCGGCTCTCCGATTCCTCAATCCAAGCCGCTATCCATTACTCCTCCATGCCTTCACTGGTCTTAAGACAGCTTATATGTTCTAATACCAGCAACAGATTTGCGAATATTTCTTTTAATGCTTGAATGTTTCTCCACACCTTCCTTTTCTTTATTGTAAATTACTATACATTATTAGGAAAGATAGTGGAGTGGTTTCCGTTGCCTTCTCTACGGTTTGAATTTTCCTTCTCGTAGACTTTAAGACCTAGGAGTACAGTTTACCCTGCCATTTGAGTCATATGAGGAAAGAATAGATTGATTCATGCCTTTCCCAAGGCTATTTGTACGAAAAGTGAATGCAACAAACTAAATCGGAATTTGAACTCGGTTCGCCAAGTTCAGGTTCTACAATGATAGCCATTAAGCTACATGCACATACTTAAATACAGATAAGGTTGATAATTCTCATGTAACTAGTTCATTTCATTGTAATCAACCGTATCTGATATACCGGACAATAAATATACAGAAAAAAATTCGCAAATCATTTTTGACACGTTCGATACTTCACAGAACCTTCTCCATAAACTGGACAAGTCTCTTTTTTTTTTTAGTTTGTGTTTATTAAATAGAACTTTACTTTCTTAAAAATAATTTTTATACTAAAGTTCATCCAAAACAATATTCGAGAGCCACGCAAGGTAGAAAATTACTATTAAATTAATATCATGGAGATAAGGAGAGTAGATTGACCCATGACTTGAGGGGATTAAGGGTTCAGAAAAGCATCCACTCAGGATTTGTTACACGAAGTAACATTTTTTTGAGCAACGAAACTATCTTCTTTTTTTTTAAGCAAATCGTTCCAAACAAGGCGGGGGTGCCTCTAGCACACAAGGGGTTACAGGGAGTGAGAACAAGAGTAAAAAGGGATGTTTGGGAAAAGGATAAAGAGAATAACAGGGATCAAGCTCAAGGCATCAGAAGATGTTGATTGACATTACATTTGAATATTTGAAGATTATAGCTATCAGGGAAGCAATTGATAGGAAGAGAGTTCCCCTGACGGGTGGTGCGAGATATGAAGCTGCTAGAGTAGAAGAGCCAGTGAAAGGGAGGGCCCGAGATGCCTACCTAGTAGCACGCTTAAATTCATGCAGTTTAGGAACCAGCGAAAGTAGCTCGTCGGAACAGGTGCCATGAAAATACTTGTAGAAAAGACAGAGGGAAGCCACAGCATGTCTGTGAGATAGTGATTGTAGACGGGATGCCAGATTAGGACCAATCACGTTGCATATCCGTATCTGGATTTTGTCGAGGATCTTCAGATGAACAGCGGGAGCACCAGACCATATATGGCAGCAGTATTCCATGCAAGGGGGAAAGGTTGATTTGTAGATTTGAAGGATGGACTCAGGCGAGAAAAAACTTCTGGCTCCACATAGAGAACCAACATTCCTTGCGGTAGATGAAGCTATAGATTCAATGTAGTTGTTCCACGTCAGGTCAGTGGACAGCGTGAGACCAAGCAGACGCAGAAAGGCGCTCTCGTGGTGTCTGAAAGGGAGGGTTCTCTATGGTGGTTAAATGAGAGCAGTTTCGTTTTAAAGACATTAATGTTTACAAGCCATTTCCTGCCCCAGTCAACCACAGATTGGAGGTTCTTCTCGAGGCTTACGGCCAGGTTAGTTTTGTCAACAATGTCGGATTTACTTTTGAGGCCGGAATAAATAGAAGTGTCGTCAGCGTAGATGCCATGTTGGGCGTTGATGACATCAGGAAGATCTAAACTGAACTCTCTCTTGAGATTTGAATACAGAAGAAATAAGGGTGATTCGACTCCGTGGAAATTGCATGGCGTGTCCTAGAAGAAAAGGTCTGAACTGGTGGGGTGGAGTACTTTTCAAACTCCTGAAATAACAGGAAAAGAGTTCAAGATAGCCTTTTCATTTTTTTTTCCGCCTTCGGATATTTTCTGTTAAGTCACCCCAAATAATGTAAAGTTATTTATTGCGAATATTAATTCACCCCAAGAAATTATAAATTTTAAATAAAAGTTTGTTTGTTTGTTTTTTTTTTTATTTTAAATTTTTGCCGTTCTTTTGAAATTATAAATTTTAAATCAAAATTTGTTTGCTTTTTATTTCATTTTTGTCATTCTTTTAAAATTATAAATTTTAAATCAAAATTTGTTTAGCTTGCCTCGGGACAACTCCAACAGAATGAAAAATTGCCAAAAACCTGTGAGTTTCGAGGTACTTACAAAGATGTTTTCGGCTTGCCATCGTGGTGAGCGCGAACGTAGACCCCACACTTAGAAATAGCGTACCCGAGTCACCCACATTTGGGGGTGATGGCAATAGGCCAAACCACCCGGAATGCACTTGAAGGAACTCGCTCTTGGAGGATTAGTTGTGAATTTTAGTAAATATAAATTATTTTTTTTTTTTTTTTATTATTTTGGGGTGAATTAAATTTGGGGATGAATTAATAGACAAGATCGCTGTCTTCAATGTTAAATCAATAAATGATAACGCTGGCAATTTAAAAAAAAATGGATGCTGATAAAACTGCTACCACAACAGAATTATATATTTTCTGAATGAATTTAATTAAAAACATCGCTTATGCCATCAAACTACAAAAACAAAACGCCTATTTCATGCCTTCGGGTTTCGGTATCGCCTTTTTCTACCCTCTGTTAAAAACAATTCCTAAATTGAAATATTTTTGCACTTGTTTAATTTTCGTATCTCCAATTTCTAATTCGCATGTTGAACTCTTTCGTTTGCTGACAACCAGATATTCTGTCTTCTTAGTGTTGGTGTTTATTCCTTTCTTTTTTGTCCTTGTTGATTACTCTCCTTAAATGAAACTCGCGTATTGTTTAGGGAGCGACCTTTTCCTTTGTGAAATGTACACGATTAAGACTAAGAGTAATAAAAAATAAAAGTCCTCAATAAAGTTGAAACGTGATCGCTTGCAGTCTCTTTTCTTTTTATTTCTGTTCGACTTCAAAAGAATGGACGTAGCACGTCCAGTCTCATAAATATCATTATCTTCGCTGCCATCAGATTCTGCAAAATTTACGTCGTATCATTTTTTATTTAGATTTATTTTAACAATCTATATTATAAAAGAATAGCAGATTCTCTGTCCATCACACCCCGCCTGCGTGTGATTTTAAATGCGCGTATTTATTGAATATACCCACCAAGGAGGCACGATGGAGTAATGGATAGCGCCCCGGATTGGAGAATCGGAGAGCCGAGTTCGAATTCCAATCAAATCTATTACATTACGTGCTAATACCCTTGAGAAATATATGAACCCTCTTTTTATCAAAGAGCTATGGGCAAATAACAGAACAGACCGGGTTCTATAGACTTGGATGACAACTGGTCTACCGCAGAAAGAAATGGCAACCTACAGCGGCGAAAAAAAATCTGCCTCGACAGTCATGTATCGAAAGATACATGATCGCTTAAGCGTCTATTACGCATGGCACTGAAGGAGGCACGGTGGAGTAATGGATAACGGCTCAGATTGAGGAAGCAGAAAGCCAAGTTCGAATCTATTGCATTTACTTACGTGCTAATACCCTTGGGAAAGGTATGAAGCCTCTTTTTCTCCACCCCTCCTGCTATGGGTAAATAACAGGACAGACCGGGTTCTATAGACTTGGATGACAACTGATCTACCGCTAAAAGAAATGGCAACCTACTGCAGGGAAAAAATCTGCCTCGTCAGTCATGTATCGAAAGATACATGATCGCCTAAGCGTGTATCACGCATAGCACATAACTGACTGACACACCAACAAAAAAAAAAAATAATAAATTAATTAAAAAAGCGATACGTAAAGTTTAAAATGCATTTTAAAATTGAAAATCTTGAAGCTTTTATTTTAGTTTTAATTCCAAGGTAATAGATTGAATTTAATATCGTAAATAAGCAAAATGCTTTCTTGTATTTCGAACAGAAGTTAAAT
>CAHIKZ030004810.1:3907500-3922500 GCA_903632075.3 Acanthosepion pharaonis | reverse complement strand
TCTCGCTAACTATTACACCACGCCGAGGTGCCCAAACGGCATTTTTATATGTACATTGTAGTTACAAATTTAGTTCATTATTTTCGTCATTCTGTGACGTAATAAAAGAACAATACTCTAATGAAAATTTATTCAAAATATCCTGCAGCGTCTCACTAACCATTACATACTTTAACATGCAAAATGTTTTCTTACACTTATTTGAACATTATCTGTTACTATAAACAATTTTTTTTGCTATCCTCTGCCAGCCACAATGATGGAGAAAGCATTATTTCGGACTATCGCTAGTAAGACACGCTGCAAGAGCCACTCCGTTTCGCGAGGCTCATCGCTGAATCGAGACGCAAACACGCCAATCCTCTGAAGGAACGCCAACGAACCAGGGCCAATAACCCCAGAAGTCTCCACTGCCATAGGAGTAAAAAAAAAATCTATCAGCAAGAGAAGAATATTTAACTATTTTTTTTTTATTTGTGCGTTCAGTCGAAAGAAAGAATAATCGAACGGAATTTGTGAAAATACACGAAAGAAAGAAAAGAATGTGCTCGATTGTTTTATCGTTTCTGCAGATCAGAGAGAAACAAGTCTAAAGGAAAGAAAAACAGATAGATAAGTTTCTTGATTTTGTCAAAGAACAAAGGAAATTGCAGAACGTGAAAGTGACAGTAGTACCGCTTGTTATCGAAGCACTGTGAACAATTCCTTAGTGATTAAGAAAAGAAAATAAACTAAAATAAGAAATCAGGAATAGAATTTTGGCAATCCAAATGAAAGTGTTCATAAAATCCGCTTCAATACTGAGGAGAGTTCTGGGGTATTTAGTGGTCATGGGGTTGTGAACAACAACAAAAACTGCAACAACAACAACACTACCAACAATAATAATAATAATGTACTTTGACCGCACAAACCCAAAACTGACTGGGACTGAGATCCAAACGGTTCACCCAATCCAGACGAATAGACCGGATCTAATAGCAATACCCGAGAAGAAAGTGTAAGAGGCACGGTGGAGTAATAGAACTGAAGAGCCGAGATCGAATTCCAGTCGAGTTCATTATATAAACTTACATGCTAATCCTCTTGAGTAAAGTATGAATCCATCTTTTCTCCCTCACACCATATGGGCAGGCTTGGTCTTCAGTTTTAGGTGGCAACCGATCTATGAGAAGGAAAAAAACATAAATTCAAAAGCAGCCTGGAGAGGGTTGGGTTCTGTCAGGCTATCTCTACGACCCTAATGGTTTACGGATCTCGTGATTGTGCAGATCACAGACCTATTCAAAAAGATAGATATTAGGTTGGTGCAAAAATAATTTCGTTTTCTCACATAGTAACATATGTTAGAAAACGAAATTATTTTTGCACCAACCTAATAGATAGATAGATAGATAGATAGATAGATAGATAAAGAAATCGTGGGACGCGAATGTGAAAGTAGTAACGATTGTTACCAGAGTACTGGGAAGAATGCCGATGAGCTCAGGAAAAATATTAGAAAAAATCAGAAGATTTCAGACAATGCAGACGACTGCGCTAGAATACTGAGGGTTCTTAAGACAATAGTGTCCTTAATAAATCGTATTTATAAAAGCAATTAAAAGCTCTTCTAATCAAATAATGTCATAGTTTTATTGCATTTTTTATTTGGCGATTCGGAGCGGATTTTCGGGAAATGGGCAGTAATTTGAAAAAAAAAAAATGGTTTTTATTTACATTCTCCAAGAAGTCCTGCTTTTAACTAATAAAACAAATTTTGAGATTGAAATGTTACCTCGAAATTTCATGAAGTGAAAGAGGGGAGTAACATGTGTATAAAAAAGTAGTTTTTATCAAGATTTTCTAAAAGAAATTTCAAAAAGAATTTCATTTATTTGTGAATAAGTCCTGAAAGTTTCATTAAAATCCGATAATTATTTGATTTTTGCAAGAATTTCCAAATGAATGTGTTTTTCACCTAGAAATAGGCGCTAAATTACTAATCATAAATATTACGTCGATCGCTGACGCAAAAAAATAAAAAAGATTTTTAGCCAAAATTTCGAACGTGCTAGAAAGGATAAACATTTTTTTTTAATAAAATAATAAAAAAATACTTTAGTCTTTCCTCTTAATAATAACATAAACATTTTGGCGGTAAAACTTTGTTTTTTTGTTAAGTTTGGGCCTTTTTTTCAACATGATATTGTTTTTTGTTTTTCGTTTTTTTGTTTTTTTCAGCGATAAAATGGGGTACCTACCGGAGGAGGTTCTGGATTATTTTATGAACTTGTTGTCTCTTGGAATCCAGTGAAAATCGCCATTTACTACTGGGGTGAAATTTCGAGTAGCAATGAAAATAAAACAAAAGTATTTCACACAAAATAATAACAATGATAATAAAGATTGAATTTTAAAGAAACCAGAAATATTCACTGGTAGATCACTATCCTCAATTGTAATTTAATCATTAAATGTTTATAGGTTTGTATTTATTTAATTCTCTTCGTGTATATATGTGTCTGTGCGCACGCGCGTTAGCCTTTGTCCAGTAATCATGGCTACAATGTTCCTCGGTGCGTTTAACTACGTGGCATATCAGCGCCATCTACGGTTGACTCGTGAAACATAATATCGAAGATAAGGTTTCACACAACTCTTTACACAAATCTTGTCTTTTGGTCCGCATACAGTTTGTCTACACACGCCTCCCACCGACGCACGCACACAAACAAACAAAAAGGCGAGAGTCAGCATTGATTGAGGATTCTAATACATTTAACATACACAACTATAGAAGCGTGTACATAGATAAACACTAATCCCAAAAGGTACACACACAAACATTTACAATTAAACGTATAAATACATATATCTTTCTTTATATTTATATATACAGTCACATGTATACACGGCAGAGAAAAACATACATACAGCCTTACACACGAATTGGGTATGGCGATTTCAGTTTTCTAAGCTTAGGTTGGCAGAAGGACGCAAGTATGGGGCAGCCGGTGAAGATCGAACTGACTATTCAGTCGTAATTGATCTAGCAAGACAAGCTTGCTAACTATTACACCAGCGATTTACTAAGTGTAGCTTAGCTGTGGGACAAGGCCGAAAGTATGGACCGGACTCACTATTCAGTCGAAGTTGATCTAGCAAGACAAGCTTGCTAACCGCTACACTGCGTCGAATTTGCCCAATAGTGATTTACTAATGTAAGCTTAGTTGTGGCACAAGGCCGGAATTGTGGGGGATCGAATGAGGATCAGACTCACTATTCAGCTGTAATTGATCTAGTGAGACAAGCTTGCTAGCCATTATAGTGAGTCCCCCGCATTCGTGGGGTTTGGGGACCAGAACCGACCGTGAATAATTACAATCCGCGAATACTTGTCCCCCCACCATTAAAAGTGTTTATAAGTACCTATTTTGATTGTTAAAACCCCCTATTCCTTAAACTTTCATCCTAAACACTTTAGAAGCATTTCAGACCCTTTTTTAAAAACATTTTTGAAAAATAGTATTGACGTAAATTTTTTTTCATATGTACAATAACCGTTTTTAATTACGCATAGATCGATACAACCTTTGAAAATACCGAATAAAATATGTATAACAAGACAAAATATAAAGTTTAAAACATTTTCTAAAAACAGAACTACGGTGATACCCCCTGACTTATATACTTATACTTTTAAAACCCCAGTCGCAGCCCCTAAAAAAGAAAACAAAGCCCAAGCACTACACATGTTTTTGCGTTTGTTTTTTATAATGATGATGTACAATTCTGCCAATTTTTACCATAAAAATGGACTGTTATGGTTTAAGTCACTTAAATAACAGGAAAACAATACAAGAATATTTTAAATGTGTTCTATTGAAAAAAAAATACGTGAATCGAGGGAGTTCTCAGCGAATAATTTCTACATGTTCTTCAGAAAAAGAGCATTATAAAGTACAGGCTCTCGAGAAAGCAATTGAGCAACATGTTCCATAAGTTTTCTATGGGGTTGAGCTCAGGAGATTGGGGCGCCCATGTCATAACACTCACCTGCTTCTCATCAAAGTATTCCTTCATCAATTTTGATTTGTGACAGGGAACATTATCCTGCATAAAAATGAGCTTGGTGGGGTCGATTTGCACCCTTTCAGCAGAAGGGAGCAGACAAGACTCTAAAATTCTCTTGTACTGTTCGCTCCTGAGGGACTTTTCAATAGGTTTTAAGAAACCAGTTCCATAAAAAGAAAAGCATCCCCAGAACATTATACTGAATGGATGCTTGACAGTACTTACTGCTAAATTCAAAGAACTTTCAAAACTTCTTCGGATTTTAGATCGATTATCCTTTGAATTTAGTTCAACTTTCGTTTCATCGGGGAAGAGAACATTTAGTAAAAAAAATGAGCTGAGTCACTTTTATCACACAGCACTGTATGAACATACAGTGCTGTTTGATAAAAGTGACTCACCTGAAAAATCCGCGAATGTGTGAAGCCAGCATTGCTAAAACGCGGATAGGCGGGGGCTCAAGTCGAATAGCCCTACATGAATTGCGTATTAAGTAATTTCCTTGATTTAGTAAAACATAAGGCAAAACTTTTCGGGTAACAGGAGAGTACTGAACTCACTACAGTAATAATATTCTGCGGGACGAGCTTGTTAACCATTACTCCATAAAGAAATCAACCGTTTCCAATGTGCGTCATTCATTGGCCGAAGAGTTACTATCAGTTGAAACCTTCTCTTAAAACTGTTTTGCAGCAACAGAGACTTCTATAGTCCACTAACGTTTATCGCTCTTTCTAGTACTGATGGGAGATTCGTTACCAACCTTTTGTGTTTGCTAGTTCAGAAAGCTTGGTAGGGTGTGCGGGTGGTGTAAATGAATAGCGGCTCCGAATAAGAAATCGGAAAGCCGAGTTTCAGTTCCAGTTCACTTACATGCAAATACCTTTCTAGAAAGGTATGAATCCACCACTTCCCCCCAGCTACAGGTTAAATAGTAGTACAGACTGGACCCTTTAGCCGTGGTTGGTAGCCACAACTCTGAATTCGAATTCAAAAAACTTGCTTCGTATGGGGGTGGCTCGCTCTCAACCTTTCACTGTCGAAACTATTAAATGTATCTTTCTACTCCAATAACTTCATGTCTCGCACCTCTCGTCCGTGGAACTCCCTCCCTTTTTCTTGTTTCCCTGATAGCTATAATCTCCTACTATTCAAATGTAATGTCAATCGACATCTCCAGATGCCTTGATCTATCCCCTATCCTTCTCTTCGTCCTTTCCTTCATCATTCCCCTTTGCTCTCGCTCCTACTCTCTGTAACCCCTTGCGTGCAAGTGGCTTCCTGCCTTGCTTGGAGTGAAACGCTAAAAAAAAAAAAAAAAAATGGTAGCATTCGGTATTTATTGACCAAATATTTAACGTTACTGTCAGTTGAAATGTTTATAAAATGTTGTTTTTGTTTTTTTTTTTAAGCAGTTTTTCAGGAAACTGGACATCTCAAGTTGGATTGCCAACTCCTTAAAATGAAAACACAGGACACTGTGGCAGAGAACCACGGACCATGTGGAAAGGATTCCAACTATCGGAGCAGCTGGGTCCGTTTGGAATAGGTTCCCAGCCAAGAGTTCATGGTCTCATCAACTTGAATAAAATCAGTTTGATGTTTTTCAGCGATAGTAATTCATATACAAGAAATTATCGTGTAGGAATTTTATACGTCCAGTGGAAAATAACATTTCAGTTAGAGTTTGGGAATGAAAGAAAACTGTATTTTAGGAAAAACAATATAAAAAAAAATCATGTAACATATTTTTCAGCTGTGCAAATATCTTCAAGGTATCTTTAATCTATCTTCATACTGGTATTTACTTATTCAAGATCATCAGTTTTATATATTATTTGGAATAAAACATCAAAAAAACATCAACAAAAAGTAACTCAGCAGTTTAAAAAAATAAATAAATAAATAAATTAAACAAAAAAAGAAAGCAATTTTTTTTTCTTAAAACAATCATCGATTCTTAAAATGCCAGATAAAAATGTATCCCACATCAGTTAATGTGGGTCACCTCCTTTAGCGTCAAAAAACGGGTCAATCCTGCATTTTGCGTGACGGTTGGCAACCCTGTTCTCCATGTTTCTATTATCATTCTTTTTACATCGTTGTTCAAATTAATTGAAACAAAACAATAATTCCGCTATTATTTACTCCTTTTTCGTATTTTTCCAATGAAACATAACTCTGTACACATATTAGTACTTTGTATGTCCATTCCACGAAATCGTTCCTTGTTGATTGACCACAAATTCTCGACGGGATTTAAATCAGGAGGGTTTCCGGGCCAATCTTTGATTTGCTCACTGGTAAGGCTTACCATTATGTCAGTGCAGTGTTACAATTTTCGTACGCTTCCTTCGTACGCTGCAAATAACCTAATCTGAAAAAAAAATTAAAAATCGATTAAACCCTGTCACACCATTGTGTTTAAAACGGACCGGATGGTGAAAGAAAAGAACCTAAAGCGGTTGTTTCAATTAATTTGCACAAGGGTGTAATAACGCTTGAACATTCCTTCCAAAGCATATATTTGGCGTATGGTGGAAAGTTAACACCTTCCTTATATTATTATTTTCTCTTCCACTTACATGTGATACTCATCTTTTTCGATGACTAATGAATTTTTTTTTACAAGAATTGTTTGCATTATTTTTAAGCTTTAATTATAATAATTTATAATGTTTTTCATCTTTAAAAATTCTGCCTTACTTTGCAGAGGTTTGGTGATACTGGTTTAACTAAAAACTCTATTTAATAACCATAAATGGAAAAATTCATCAGCTCCTAATATTTTAAAAAGAATTTTGAACCTTTTTTATATGTATAAACATGATAATTTTTGTAAATAGAAACATTTATACACGACATTATCTGAAAATAAGAGCGGTATATATAGTAAATTTAAGGTCAAAGTACCTAAAATTCAATAAAACATAAGATTACAGAGAATATTTTCCTATATTTTTAAGATTACTGTTTAGTTAATAATTATATTAAAAAAAGGCGCTCACGTTATATTCCTCAAGTAAATTTTACAAATATGTTCTCGGTAGTAAAAAAATTAGTTAAACATCTGTCTGTCAGTCAAGCTGTCAACTTTTCAACATCTTAAATAAACAGCTGCCGCCGTGTTAAAAATGCATTTCTGTGATATTCTAAACTTAAAGTAATAGTTGTTAAAATCGGTTAATATTCCTGAAATAAAGATAATTTTTCCTTTATTTTTGAAATACTTTATAATAAAGATGATTACACTGTGATTAAAGATGGCTAAAATGGCGCTAAAATCAAGAAAATAAATGATCTTCCAGTCAAATCAAATTAAAAACTGAAACTTAAATATAAGCTTCGTTATTCCGTTTCTGTGATGCCACTGTAATGAGGAACAGAACTAAAGAAGTACCCTGAGGACGGCTTTAATAAACAGAGTGGCACACAACAAGGCTAAGAGCAATTAAGTATATCAAGAATACAACTAAAGGAGGATATGTATATAAAGTACAGCGAAAGGAGAATAATTCCAGAAGAACTCAAATCGAGGGAAGTTAATGCTTATGACAGACACTGACGTATATATATATATATATATATATATATATATATATATATATATATATATATATATATATATATATAATATGTCTGTGTGTGTGTGTGTGTCGTGTGTTGACATTAAAAACGACTGACAAGGCACTGCGATTAAGCTTTTTATTTAATTTTTCTTGTGTTCGTACAAGAGTTTTTTGTTGTTTTTCTGAACGCAAAATGTTTAAAACTGTCCAAATTTCTTCATATCCGAGCGCCTTGGGCTATTCTTTTAACCATTATCAAACGCTATTTTTATTTTTAATTAAATATGTGAGTTTTTTTTTATGTATGTGTCTAAGGTCATAGGAATGTTTTCTTTTCCAAACACGGTCTGCACATTGTGTCCGTGTTCATAGCTAATGTTATTGAGTGTTGGCTTTTCTGTTTTTTATTATTATTATTATTAATAGTTCGATTATTTTTAATCTTTTTTTTACAGGTGGATAAGTCTATTAGATTTTCTGCTAGTATGTTTCGGATGGAGTCTGGTAGGTTTTTGTGTGTTTAAATGAGTCCTACTGGAGCTATGGTCGGGCTGGTGTAACGTAAGTCGTCTAGATAGGCATGTAGTATTGTGACCAATGTAATTATTTATGAGTTTGGTTCAATCAGAAATACAGTTGCTTAAGGGGTATTTGAACTGGTAAATAATGTTGGTTCTTTGTAGTTTTGATTTTACGTGTGTGTCGTTATTTTTTATGATAAGTTTAGCTGTTTTAATTTTTTTTTAATTGATAATTAATTTAATTTTCTTGTTCAAGACGACTGGGTTTGTGTATTTTTTTATGATATTTATGATAAAAGTGTACGAGAGGATGAATTCTCGTGTGCTCTCTTTAGGAATTTTTTTAACTGCTATTTTATATCTACGTGGGCATTCACGCTTAAAATTAAAGTGGCAAAAGTTTCTGCCAGTGGGTTTTTACATAATGAAGTCGTGAATGCATTATTACTGAATTCTACGAGAACGTCTAAGAATAGAAGTTTATTTTTTTGACTCAGTTCATAGCTAAAGTTGAGGACATAGTTTTTTTTCCGAATCTGGTTTTGAGATTATCAGTTTCTTATTTGTTTTTCGTTAAAACAAAAATATCGTCTACATAGCGGACATGTATTTTAGGTTTACTGACTTGTTTAAATATCGTGTTTTCTACGTGGGACATGTAGTAGTTGGAGAAGCACGGGCCGAGAGGATTTCCCATGCTAACACTATTAGTTTTGGTGTAAATATTGCCATTATGGTCGTACAAATGGACTTTAATTGTGCAGGCATGCAATAAATTTTTGAGGATATTTGGTTTGATGGATGGAGGTGAAATGGAATTATTTTTATACACGGAGTTAAGGATTATGTCGATAGTTTGATCGATGGGAGCGTTTGTAAATAAATTTTCAACGTCGAGTGACGCTAAAATAACTTGGGTTGGTTATATAGTTTTACAATTTGAAGGAATTCGTGGGTTGTTTTAATGCTGTAATTTGTAGGTAGGTAGGTATATACTAATGATATCGTTAAAGAATTTTGATTGCTCGTAGATAGGAATTGGGATCTGGAAAATGATAGGTCGTAAGGGGTATCCAGTTTTATGTATTTTTATATTTCTGTATAGGTATCCTGGTTCGTAATCTCCGATGATTTTTTTTTTCATTTTCAAGGAACCTATGTCGGCATTGGTTGATATTATACATATTAGAGTGGATCAACAATTTTGCAGCGACCATCGGGATCGTCATGCTCAATTCTTATTCCCTTTATTCCTACCACCACTGGTGGCAGTGGTGAAGATGGCTGAGAAGAGTTGTCAGTAAGTGTCACAGAAGAGTGTGGGTGGTGTATGCGTCTGAGCGCGTCGAGTCCTCCTGACAGCACGTCGCAGATCTTCATGTTGATGGTTGAACTCTGCTCTCTCTCCTCTCTATTCTCTCTCTCTCTCTGTATATATATATATATAACAAGAGAGAAATATGCATGTAGGCATATCATTAAAGAAGATGATTATGTTTAAAATATTTTTTAAAAATTATGTGAATTTTTTTTCAATATCAGGCTGCATATTTAAGAATATGCCTACGTGCCTCTCTCTCTCTCTCTCTCTCTCTATATATATATATATATATATATATATATATATATATATCTAGTATCAATTAAACATTGCACATGAAATAATTTTGGATAAAGATTTTATAAGCACTTTAAAATATTCAGAATGGAGCTAACAAAATCTAGTCTACCAAACTGACAACACTCTGTTCTTGGTAATGACCGAGACAGTCAAAACTACAGGAAAACCAAAATAAGATAAAACAAGAACTGTGAACAAATTATTCAAAATTTTACCCCGACGTATATCTTATTTGAAAATTTGAAAATTGTTGATTGAATTTTGCAAAAGTTTGCAAAAGTTTGCTTAAATCCATTCTTGCTTCCAAATTACACTCCATGATACATATACACACACATTTGCACAACATACACAATATATATATATATATAGAG
Source organism: Acanthosepion pharaonis (assembly GCA_903632075.3). Lineage (NCBI taxonomy): Eukaryota > Metazoa > Mollusca > Cephalopoda > Sepiida > Sepiidae > Acanthosepion > Acanthosepion pharaonis. Next base: position 3,912,358 of record CAHIKZ030004810.1, on the reverse strand, counting down.
AGAGAGAGAGAGAGATTTCTGTAGTTCACTGCTACCAGCAAGCAGAAATATTTCTTATTCTGATGATGGCCATTTTGGCCGAAACTAGTCGAGGAATCTAAATGAAATAATAATAAAAAAAAAAACGAAAGAATATTAATCTGCAACCCAGTGTGTCTGAAGATTTTAATTTTTTAATATTTTTTTATTATTCAATATATATATATATATATATATATATATATATATATAGAGAGAGAGAGAGAGAGAGAGAAAGAAAGCGATAGATAAAGAGAGAGAGAAAAATGCGAGACAGACCGTGTGTGCGTGAACGTGTGTATGTGTGTGTGCGCGTTGGCGTGTGTGCGTATGAAATTACGTGCACTGCGTAGTTTCCTTTTCAAACATTTATGAGAAACTAACAAGTCCTTTAGATTTTTAACTGAATTTTTTCATTGTCCTAAACTTTGTATTGCAACGCGACCTCGATCGAATAAAAAAAGACTGTAATTTAAGTAAAATTATCAACCATTTCGCAAATAAATAAAACGGACATTTTTTTTATTTCCTTAAATTCATTTAAATTAGCAAGTGAGTCTTAGTAAATCCATCTTCAAACTCTTCTGTAAGTATTAAGGGAAAAACTGCCAAAAAAATTATGAATGAAGAAAACAGCTAAAAACCTGCTATGAGCCCCCTTAAAGTTATTAAGTTAAGTCATAAATAATTTATGATTTTGTTTAATAATATACGGTTACATTTTATTCAATTATACGTTCACTATTATTAGCAATAACTTGTTGACATTTATCAAGCACCTATTCAATACTTTTTTTAGTAAAAATCCGCAGGTTTTGATATGAATAGTCTTAGATGGACTCTTGAATCTGGTTTTTAGAACAGAAAGTTTCCCCTTCAAAGCATTTTTCAACGATCGAAAAAAATATTTGATTGGCGTGAGGTTGGGTCAATATGGCGTGTCGAGTAGAACAAGCCAATTTAGTGATAAATCTTTTTTTTTTATTTCTGTGTTATTTTTGATGCACATGGTCTTGGGTCATCACAGAGAAGAATAACATTTCCCTTTAATTCACTGCTACAGCCCCGAAAAATGCTAAGGTATGTCTGTGTAATTCATTTCACACCTGACCTTAAGTTGAACTCCTACACACGATCCATCGCTAAGGATGAAGGTAAAATGGTCGGCTCCCTGTACAGCTTCAGTAAGTACACTTGGCTTCACGTGCTATCTTCTACCTTTACAAGAACCAGATCAGGCTTAAAATGGAGTACTGTTGTCGTATTTGGGCGGGAGCTACAGAGACCACACTTTGCAGCCTCGCTAGAGTCCAAAAGCGTCTCCGAGCCCTTGTTGGTGACGAATTATTTATCACCCTCCAACCTCTCTCTCTCTCTCTCTCTGTCTCACAGGCGGGATGTGCCAATTCTCTCGCTGCTCTATCGCTACTTTCACGAAAGTGCTCGGACGAACTACATTCCTTGGTTCCCGTAGAGCTAACCTTCATGGCAAGAACCCACCATGCCACTTACATCGTATCAAACCAGCCACATTCCCTCCGTATTCCATAGGCGAGAAGTAAGTTCCACTTGAACAGCTTCTTCCTACAAACCACTGTCCTGTGGAACCGATTCCCAAGAGGATGTTTCCTCGATTACTACAATCTTAACCTGTTCAAGTCTAGGGTTGACCGTTACCTTCCCCTCCTATCCATGCAAGCTGCCTCTTAACATAACCCTCTACCTCGAGTGGCTCCCGGGCCTTGTACGGGATGAACTTTACTGCTCTGATTTGTATTTAAGATGATACATTTGTGAATACATCTGGTTCCCCCTAAAATGGAAACCTCACAATCTAATCCATTTTTTAAAAATTCCAAAGCGAAAAAGAGAATATTTATTTTAAAGGAGATTATCTGTCTATATTTCTGAGATGAGGTATTATGTACACTATTTATATTATTCGGGCTATTGTCCTCATCTTTGTCGCCATATTTATTACAACGTTTCGGCCGTTGTACGCTCCGGCCTTCTTTAGGTGGTTGGAACATTCCAACCACCTGAAGAAGGCCGGAGCGTACAACGGCCGAAAATATGGCGACAAAGATAAATATGGCGACAAAGATGAGGACAGTGGTCTGAATAATGTAAATAGAGATGATCTATGATCTTTTGTACTTTTGTCATTACAGGTTACGTATGCAAATTACTAACTTCCTGGAACACGAGGAATGAACGGAATGACAGGAGAGTTCCATGAAATTTATTCTAAGCTTTTTGGGATATTCCTCTTAGTAACTAATCAACTAACGGAAAATTCCAAGGTGAACAAGATTGCCATCATATTAAGCAAGTTTCAAGTTCATGCCTTCACGCTGGTGACGTTTCATTCATTTTGATGCGGTCATTACCTGAACGGCCGTTTTTACATTACAAGAAAAGCAACATTTCTACAAAGAGTTATTTTTTCTACATTTATATATACTTATACTTCAAAAAATGTTTTTAAATATGACCTGAAGAAGATATATGGTCGAAATATTGTCGAACATTGTCAAACACTGTCTTTTTTTTTTTCTTAATTTTAAGCAAATCGCAACTTTACACCACGTCTTTATTATTTCAAAGCAGTAGATACGCTTTATATAAATAAAATAAATTACCAGAATTCTGTTAATTGCCAGGCGTTTTCAAAATTTATCTTGTTAGAGGAAAATGTTACTTTCTACTGGAAAATGAATAAACTTAAAGCAGTTTCACGTAAATTACTTGTTGCATTTTATGGCATAATTTCCAAATTAAATTTTAAGAGCTGAACTTCTAGTATGAGATTTCCACTGCAAGAGTTATTTTACTATTGTTGCATAATACTGAAAATAAAATCGAAACTGTTTCAACTTCTGCATTAATAACACTACTACACATCTTTAGTTTTCTGGGTACAATGTAATAAAACATCCGTAAATCACGACACCCAATAGAAATCTTAGTTCATTTTTCTGTTACCCTGATGGAACATTAGTATCTTTGCGTGGGCGTAGTGTATTAATACACACACCTGTGTGTATTAATGCACACACCTGTGTGTACGGGCTTTATATTAGTGTGTGTAGATGCAGGAATGTTGAGTTGCGTCATTTACAAAGTCGGGCTTAAGTGACTTATGGTAAGGCCATTTACATTGCGCGAGAAATAGGTTATTCTGTAGACAAACAAAAATGAGTGCGTTCGAACAGACACCCCCACCTCAGACACATACACACAAATAGGCAGGGTTTAATATACATAAGTATACGAATAGATGAATAAACGTGTGTTTAGAAGATCGTAAAATGCATTTGAGGTTACACAGAGCTACAAATATCCACACACACGAAGAACCGGGTTCAGCGTTAAGCATTTGGCAACCTAATATGAGAACTGTTTTTTTTTTTTTACTTTTTTTCTTTTTTTTTTAACCTTATAGAACAGAAAGTGGAACATGTAAGCCGAGTTCAAATGCCGACTTCGTCTATTGCATTCACATGCTCAGTAATGCTCTTGAGAAAGGCATGAACCCATATCTATGGCATACATAACAGTGTAGATGGAACTTTAAAGCCTTGAGTGGCAGCCAGTCAAGCAAAAGGACTACTCTCAATTTAAAACCGCGGAGAAGACAATGCAAAACCAGTCAAATAGCCATGACAGTTTCCTGTTGATAAAGAATCTGTGGAGAGCCATGATCGACTACGCTTTGATAGATAGATAGTTATATAAATAGATAGATAATGAACAGATTGAGATAGATATAGAGATAGATAACAAACAAATTGAGATAGATAGATAGATAATGAACAGGCTGATATACATATATATATATATATATATATATATATATATATATAGAGAGAGAGAGAGAGAGAGAGAGAGATAGATAGATAGATAGATAGATAGATAGATAGATAGATAGATAGATAGATAGATAGATGCAAATTGAGACATTTAATGAACAGACTGAGATAGACAGATATATAGATAGATAACGAACAAATTGAGATAGATAGATAGATAGATAGATAGATAGATAGATAGATAGATAGATAGATAATGAACAGATTCAAATAGATAGATAGATAGATAGATAGATAGATAGATAGATAGATAAAATAAACATACGCAAACATATGTATTGTAGCTATATTGATCGAGTTAGTATAATCCCCCTCCAACTCTTTCAAAAATTATAACTGCTCCCATGTAAGCTTGGTAAAGTTGAGAAGAAAAAAACGAGTAAATGACGAAAATATGGACATATTCATGCTTATTCACCCAATTAGCAGACACTCAATAAACACATAAATAAATTCACATATACTGATGATCTGTTACATGCAATATATACTATTACAGTGTAACCCGGATATAAGAGAGTTGTCGGGACCGGAGAAGAAGTCTCTTATATCCGGGTTTCTCTTATATCCGGGTTTGGTCTATTATATATACATTAACACAGGCTCTAATTTGGGACCAGAGAAAATCTCTCTTATGCCCGGGTTTCTCTTATATCCGGGTCACTTATATCCGGGTTACACTGTATAAATCTATACTGCGACCCCTTAATGTTTAGGAGAAAAACCTGTTTTTTTTCATATAGTTCATGCATAATGTGACCCCAGCTTCTGAGCAATACTAGTAGGCCTACTGTAGTCAAAGATTACAGTACGGGGCACCACGCTGGACTTATTTTATAGCAAATAAAGGGTCTTCATTCTTTTGTGTACAAAGCTGCCTGTAAATAGCGAGAAAAACCACTTAGTGTAAAATCTCTGATACGAAGATTTAGATACCGTACTTTTACGGTGGAGTAATGGATATCGGC
>CAHIKZ030004810.1:3860000-3902500 GCA_903632075.3 Acanthosepion pharaonis | reverse complement strand
TTTCAATAACTCTTTGTAACAAAGGTTATTTTACTTGATATCTTCCTGTTTCTTTTGTAGATTTTTGACATGTTGAATTTGATATCAACATCCTTTTTAATCATCGTATAACTATTTTTGTCTGTTATGTCAAGAATCACTTTGTCATGTGGATCTGATATCACTCTCGTTCCCCTTGGTTCAGTCAGTTATGTGCCACGCTTGCTACACTATCACTTAGGCAATTTTTTCCCGAATTAGTTTGCCATTTCCTTCGGCTGGTCTGTCCTCCTATTAACCCATAGCTGGGGGTGGGGCAGAAGAAGAGGATTCATACCTTTCCCAAGGGTCAGTCAATTATGTGCCATGCTTTATACACGCTTAGGAGATCATGTATTTTTCGATGCATGACTGACGAGGTAGATTTTTCCCGCCATTTCTTTTTTCCGCCTAAGGTTGCCATTTCTATCTGCGGTAGAGTGCACGGTCTGTCCTGCTATTTACCTATAGCTGGGGGGGGTTTGAAGAGGATTCATACCTTTCCCAAGGGTCAGTCAGTTATGTGCCATGCTTGATACACGCTTAGGCGACCATGTAACTTCGATACGTAACTGACGAGGCAGATTTTTCCCGTCATTTCTTTTTCCCGCAGTAAGTAGCCATTTCTTTCTGCGGTAGAGTGCCCGGTTTGTCCTGCTATTTACCCATCGCTGGGCGGGGGAGAAGAAGAGGATTCATACCTTTCCCCAGGGTATTAGCATATAGGTGAATGGATTCGACTGGTATTCGAACTCGGCTCTCCGATTCCTCAGTCCACCGTGCCTCCTCCCCTTGGTTATGTAACATTAAATAGTAAACTAGTCTCGGTAAAAGAATTCCTTAAAGAATTAGATCGCAATGATGAACTCTGTACCAAATAACAGAAACCAAATAAGTCGAAGAGAAAATAGACATAATCAATCAACACAATTTCAAACAAACGTTTAGAAACAGTATTTACATTAGTCGGACTATTGTCCTCATCTTTGTCGCCATATTTGTCACAACGTTTCGGGTGGTTGGAATTTCGAACTGAACCCTTTATTTCGATCACTGGGGGAGACTGTTCTAACTCCAAACGTTTAGAAAGGAAGACACCATTAATATTGGAAAGAGCAATAACAGTTACTGAACTTAGAAAACCGATTTTTCTGAAAAATGATTATAAATTTCATTCTAGCTTCGCTGTCAATGAATAACCGAACGTTTCCTTATAAGGAAGTCGCTAACCATGATTATCATTATTACCAGAATACGAGCTATGATTCCAAAGTCGTCACACGCAGAAGTAGCTACGAGTTTTGTAGGACAAGTGAAGTGACGGGCGTAACAGCAAAATTGTCCAAATCGTGTAACAGCAAAATTGCCCAATTTTTTAGATTAATCTTTTAACCGTTGTATCTTAGAAATGATTAAAGATATCTTACTGGAATTATCCGATGTTTTTATAACACTATTGGACTCTACTTTGAACAATAAGAATGTATTTAACTCTGTTGAAAATATGCTCCCTCTTGTTATTGTACTCTCCACTGTTCCCTCTTTTTTAAACTTATTCACCGTTGGTTTTTGAATGAACTTTGAAGTTGGAAGCCAGTGTATGAATGTTGGTACCATGACTGAAGGCTTGAATGATTTTTTTTTTCACTCACCATTGGTCAGTTGGGAAAACATAGTGGGGCTGACATAAAACGATTTTAACCTATTCTCTTTCTAGATGAATAACTCAAAGGGTTTTTCAGTAATTCTTACGACAAACGGTGTTAAGATGTCCAAACGTCTTTATGGGTAAACCAGAAAAAAAATAAACTAAATTTGTTTAGTGTGTTTTTTTTTTTTTTTTTTTTTTTTATATTAAACATTTTGTGGGATGGACAATTATCCTAATGCTTTTACACGATTTCGACAATTTTGCTGTTACACTCGGTAGATGCTTGCATTCGAAATTCTTAAGAATAAAATGACGATGATAGAAAAAAAGGAGCTTGGAATACATTTACCAAAGTTATTATTTGGTTTTTGGCAGCAACAAAACATAAAATTACAAACAGGGCCGAATTATGACCTTTTGAACCCCTAGGCTAAGAAGGAGTGACTCTCTAACTTACGCTCCCCCGTCTTGCATATTTTTTACACGTGATATATTTTAACGGCATTTAGATAATTTGAGGTAAACTTACTGTAAACTTTAAATAAACAAGAATAACTCTCTTATGTTTGTCAATAAAATATTATTTAAGAAATACTATTATTATTTATTTCAAAACAAATTAGCACATAATTCAATACAAGTGTAGTAAAAAAAAAAATAGATTTTTTATGACCAGCATTTGTAAAAAATAAAACAGACAAAACAAATATGGATTTATCACACTGAAATCATTTCAGTTTATGAAACTACTTTAGAAGTTATAACGCCCAGAAAATTAAAATCACTGTTTTATAAAAATTTCTAAAGATTTAAACATTCTGAACTAAAATCAAACATGTCGTCTACAAAATGATACAAACTAAAATCTTCTTTTCTTTGCTTTCTCTAAGATTTCTCGATATTCAGGCCGGTAGACGAAATAGGTTAATGTTTAAAAAAATTTTTAAAAATGTATGCGGCGTCTACTCTGGTATCCGCTAAAAATAACGTCGTTATTAAATTAAATAAATGAAAATCTTCTTTAAACACAATCTTCATACTTGAAGATTGCAGTTAAGCGGGAACCGCTGGGTATCGACCTTAGTATCCACTTGCTGGTATCTCCTGACGAGTGAACAGACCGATTGCTGGAGAGTCCATTTACGAAACTCAGGATGCTGAAAAGAAGATCAATCAGCTAAGTGACAAATGTTATACTTGTATTAAACATATATATATAAAGAATAGCAGACCAATTTAAGGTACCACTATAATAATTTATTTCACCAAAGCCCTTTTAAAGGACGCCTTTTCGTTTCATTTCATTTTTGGAAGTGTTATCTGATGATCCGGCGTCCTTTAAAAGGGCGCTGGTAAAAATAAATTATCATAATGGTACCTTAAAGTGGTCTGTTTTTCTTTAAAATATTAGCTCTCGAATTACATTGAGCTCTCAGGATTTCATCCTCCATGGGATTACTCATACGGATTACCAAGTTCTTCATATATATATATATATATATATATATATATACAGAGGATGTCCGTAAAATATCTTTACAATTTTACAAAATGATTACAAAAGCAGATGAACCGACAAATATGTAGGAATTGTTAGAAAATGAGAAGACACACCTTTATATTGGCACCATTAGTGGCACGAAGACGGTAATCGATTTCTTGCCAAGTTCGCTGTAGCATAGTCTCATCAATGGCGGCAATGGCGTCAGTGATCTTTTGCTTTAGATCAGTGATGTCCTTTGTTTGATACACAATATGTTTATCATAACCCCATAGAAAGAAGTTCAGGGTAGTGATACCTAGTGAACGAGGTGTCCAGGGATTTGGACCATCCCTTCCAATCCACCGTTTTGGAAATGTCATGTAACAGTACCTTTTTCGTCAACAGGATACCTGAAATAAAAAAAATGCAATGGGATTAAAGTGATTGAAGTCAATGAGGTAACCAGGTAGTTTTTAAATAACTAGCGAGCAAAATATTTTCCTCGTAATAAAACGGAAATGTTCCACTGGACTTAATTATTTCCTATTATTATTATTATTATTATTATTATTATTATTATTTGCTACTTTTACAAAAATGAACTACCAACCGCCTTTAAAATTATGAAATATAGTAACACAATAATCGCTTCATTGCCATGGAATTTATACATAATTATGATTCTCTAAGAAATGAACTCTGAAGCAATGACTGAATGCAGTATGACCATATCGTAACAGAACAAAATCCCAGCAGACAAAAACCCAGCGGGCGAATACCAGTCTCTTATCCAAAAAGTTGGCAAAATTCCAGTGTCATAAACAAAAGACTCAGATATAAAAACCAATAAATTTAACATTGAAAATTCAAGGAACTTTCATGACAATATTCTTCCTTGGCATGCCAACCAACAGGCATCCATTTTATTGGTTAACCAAGGGGGTGGGGTTATATTTTTATGGTAGAATTTCATCTGACTGGCTTTTAAAGTTAAATAAAGAGAAATGATTTAAGAAAAAAAGTTTCATGTCAAATTGAGACAATAATAATAATAATAATAATATCCACCATATACACCTACCCCCTTGTGCAAATTAATTGAAACAAAACGAATAATTCCGTTATTATTTACTTGTTTTCGTATTTTTCCAATGAGACATGGCCCAGTACAACATGTTAATAATTTGTATGTCCATTCCACAAAGTCTTTTCTTGCAGATTGACCCCAGATTCTCTATTAGATTTAAATCAGTAGAGTTTCCGAGCCAGTCGATAATATTTTGATTTGCACATTGGTAAGGCTTGCCATTGTGTTCATGCACCGTTACAGTTTTTGTATGCTTCCTTGGAGTAACGTCCATCGCAGACAATAGCCGTAGGACAACTAATCGACAGTGGAGACAATGATGTTCGGGCGTGATGAAAATCTGATACAATTACGGGTGATGCAATATTTTTCAAGGCCAAACAAATTTCATCATACACCCTGAAAATAGATTCATATTGCTGCACACCACTGCAAGTGAAGTAATCTGAGGAAACAAATAGAAATCGATTACACCCTGTCACTCCAGTGGGTCAAAAACTGACCATATAGTGAAAGAAAGGAAACTAAAGCAGTTGTTTCAATTAATTTGCCCAAGGGTGTACAAGTTCAAGAAATTTATTTTGCAAATAAAAACGTTATTTAAGTCCTTAATCCGGCATAATATATTTGTATACGATATCAGTCGTTTGTTTTCGTTTTGGCACAAACTTTAAGAAACACCATTCTCCAGGCTTTCTTTGCATAAATTCGGGTCTCCCTAACTATGAAATATATCAAATATATGTCAACGTAGCATTGTTAGAAAACGTCTTTTAAAGATTGGATCGATTTACTATGAACTTCTGCTGCAAACAGGGCGGCCCCATAAACTTGTGAAGTGCCCGTAAAAAATCTTTTTGTTTCCATTCTCTTTATAAACATTCCACACATGAACTGTAATCTTTTTTTTTTTTTTTTTTTTACAATGATGACAACTCTGTACAAGGCACAAAAAACAGAAAGAAAGAATTATAAATCATGGAATACATAATGAGGAAAGAAGGTTTGGCGAATTTGACACTCACTGGACGTATTGAAGAGCAGGACAGCGAATAAGCTACCTAATGAGCTTGTCTAAATGGATGGCAGAACAGAGGCTGGGAGAGATAATGAAAAGATAAACTTTACTAACTTTACACCTTTTTACTGTGTGAACATTGAAAAATAAATTTTATTCGGACTATTGTCCACATCAACGGGCAGGTTCTCCACAAAAAATTGTCCTACAGGACAATAGCCTAGCAGATTAAAGCATTGGTTCATGAATTTGGTGTGAGTTAAATCCCCCTCATCCCGGCAGTGTGTGCTTGGGTTGAACGAAAAGAGGAGGAGACACGGCGGTGTCATGGATAGCGGCTCGAATTGAGGAATCGGAGAGCGGAGTTCGAATTCCAGTCGAATCTATTACATTCACTTACGTGCTAATACCCTTGGGAAAGGTATGAATCCTCTTCTTCTCCCCTCAGCAGGACAGACTGGCTTCTATATTTCGATGTCGACTGGTGTACCGCAGAAAGAAATGGCAACCTAATGCGGGAAAAAAAATCTGCCTCGTCAGTCATATATCGAAAGATACATGATCGCCTAAGCGTGTATCACGCATGACACATAACCGACTGAATAACTGAGCAGTACTGAAAATAAGAACTAGACGATATGGGCTTCTGCGTGGGTATTAGAACGAGAACAATCTACCTACGTAGATTAAATAAAGGGTTCAGTTCGAAATTCCCTGTAGGTTACTCGGATCGATATATGCCTGATGAAGGCCGAGGAGGGGGGAATGACGACCGAAACGTTGTGATAACAACAACAAAGATGAGGACAGAGGTATAAATATTGATAACTCCTCATCGCAGACATTCAGACAGTAATTTTTAATATGTACATATATTTAAATATATTACATACACACCAGAAATGTCACACGTAGACAGTATATGACGGACAATGATATAGTTATTATTTTATAATATGGATTTAGAGGGCTAGAAAGCACCATTGATAAAAAAAATCGAGGATAAGAGGCAGAGTATCCACCATATTTTATGTAAAGTTCCTACTTTTGAATTTATTGTTTGGGTTTTTAAATGTGAGAGGGAAATATTCATCCAACACATAATTTCTCACTCTTAGGCATTTTAATGCTTTCGTACGATTATTAAATCAACGACAACCATATGGTAGAAGTAGATCAAGAAAGCGAGTGGACTGGCGAACGTCAATCTGGAGGTAAAAATCACTCATGTCATAAGTGGATGAATAAGTGCCAAGTTCGTGATATACTTTATGCGAACGTAGATTGAGGACTGTTTTTGTTGTTTATGTCACTGTTTAGTCACGTCTGTCTATTGTGCGTCCGCGTCAAACGCTGTACAAAAGTGGCACTTGTTGTCACATGATCTGTAATAATAGCTGGTCATAAAGCAATAAAAGTGACTACAAAAATATGGCCACCAATGAAAGACTTCAACGTTAGCACCTGAATCACACGGGAAAGTTGTTTCTGGCACTGTTCATTTCTTGAACACTCTCTCACAAAAGAAGGCCCCCAGAAATTGTTTTATAAACGAATAGGTATGGACACTGTCCATACATATATGCACACCGTGGCTGTCTTTAAATATACACTCTTAAGTTATCTAGTTACTTCTTTGGTCAAGCCCTTAACATCTTTTCACTACAGATTTCAGTTGCTGAAGCGTTAGCATATTATATTATATATTCCTGTGATTTACGTCTTAAATAAAGGATGTAACAGTAGTATAGAGTTTATCAACGCAGAAAATGGAATTGCACTTGGAAATGCCATCAATCTCTCTTTCTCCTTCTATGGGTTAAATATCAAGACACACAGATCTTTTGCTTTGGGTGGAAGACAAATGAAAATAAGAATTCTGGATTCAAACCACATCAGTGTTTTTTACCCTTCGTTAGACAACCAGTCGAGGAGAAGGAAAACTGAATTCAAACCTTCATAAAAAATAATTCAATCTGTTTAGCCTAGGTTGGCTAACCAGTGTATGAGAAGGAAATCTCTGAAGTCAGACAATCGTAAATAATAAAGCAGTCTGGGTTCTTTAGCCATGGTAGGACAACCAGTTCAGGACAAAGAAAACTGAATTTAAAACCTGTAGTGTGATGGGCTTCGTAAGGCTATTTCACCTTAGACACACCCATTGCTGCCTCGGCAGCAGTGAATATGATGCCCCAATGACTCCGAATCAGGATATTCGTGACCATGATCATTAATAAGGAACATAATAACTTAATAAAAGCATTTAACTTTTAACGTTTTCTGTCCCAATTATCAGTCTTATGTACTTTTACAAGACATTCACTATAAAAAGAAAGCGTTGTCATGGGACAATGAATATGAATCGTCAAAGAAATTTGACATTATTTACATTATTCGGACTACTGTCCTCAATTTTCGGTCGTTGTACGCTCCGGTCTTCTTCAGGCGGTTGGAATGTCGAACTGAACCTTTATTTCGCTCATTAGGGTAGATTGTTCTAGTTCCACGTGCCATGTTAATAATGGATGTCAGTTATCAGTTCTCCTGTTAATTCCCCTCTCCAAGGTCACCGCCGTCTTAGATCCAGTGACAGGACCCAAAGAGTGTGAGTTCAATACCTGGTTAAGGCAGTGGAGAACTTGCAGAGGTGAATTAGCAGGAGATAACCGTCAACTGACATCCATTAAAACATGACACGTGGAACTGGAACAGTCTGCCTCCAGTGAGTGAAATAAAGGGCTCAGTTCGACATTCCAACCACCTGAAGACGGCCGTAGCGTACAACGGCCGAAACGTTGTAATAAATATGGCGACAAAGATGAGAATAATAGTTTGAATAATGTAAATAGTGTACATAATACCTCATCTCAGAAATATAGACAGATACTGAAAGGCCGAAACGTTGTAATAAATATGGCGACAAACATGAGAACAATAGTCCGAATAATGTAAATAATGTACATAATACCTCATCTCAGAAATATAGACAGATACTGAAGGGTGATAAATATGGCGACAAAGATGAGGACAATAGTCCGAATAATGTAAATAGTGTACATAATACCTCATCTCAGAAATATAGACAGATACTGAAGGGTGATTAATATGGCGACAAAGATGAGGACAATAGTCCGGATAATGTAAATAGTGTACATAATACCTCAACTCAGAAATATAGACAGATACTGAAGGGTGATAAATATATGACAAAGATGAGGGACAATAGTCCGAATAATGTAAATAGTGTACATAATACCTCATCTCAGAAATATAGACAGATACTGAAGGGTGATAAATATGGCGACAAAGATGAGGACAATAGTCCGGATAATGTAAATAGTGTACATTATACCTCATCTCAGAAATATAGACAGATACTGAAGTTTGACATGTTAAACTTACTTTTCACTTCGTTACTTAGTTTTGCAGAGTTGTTCCGTGTTAAATCATTTGCAAGAACTTTAATGTTTCTCGATAGAAATAAGATACGTTTAAAAAAATTATTATGCAAAGGATTCGCTACTGGGATGGGTTTTTCGAAAATATTTTAGTAAAGGCTGAAAAGTGAGGATTGAGCAGATTAAGCCCGGGTGTGGAATCTATATTCCATTTTTGGTCTAATCTGGCACTTGTAAAGATGAAGCATGGTAGAAAGAGTCAGGTACGTTCTGGAGTGATAAAATGAGCCGAAACAGCTCATATATATATATATATATATATATATATATATATATAGATATAGATATAGCAGCACACACCATTTTGGGTCTAATCTGACTCTTGTTAATGTAAAGCATGACAGAAGGTGACAGGTACATTCTGAGGTGGCAGAATGAGCCGAAATAGCCTCTGACTATATATATATATATATATATATATATATATATATATATATATATATATATATATATATATATATTTGGTTTCATATGACACTTGTAAATATAAAGCATCACAGAAGGATTCTGATATTCAATTAGATATTATTATTTTTCAGCATCTTTAACAATGAATCGTATGAAAAAAGTTTCGTTTGATGTCTGAAGTGAATTTACGATCGAGTAGACTTTCAATGCATGGATCATCATTGTGAATGCAGCTGTTTATGCTTATGGAGAAAACACATACGGGCTCTGATAGTTTAAGTTGTAACGATACTGGTTTTATTTTTGAGCTATTCAAAATTCTTGGTCATAAGAAAGACTGATACACTGTGACGAACAATGTCAACCTCACTGCATGCGGGATACAGTAGCCATTTTCAGGAATACTATGGTACCTCTAATTTTCCTCGCTAAGATATTTCCCAAATCCTTAAAATCCTGTTATCTTACATGTACTTAAACACCAGGTCATCTGCCGTTGCTTCTGTCTTATGCAGACAAAAAGTAATTGGACAAGGATCATCGGGAAGGCCAGCGTGGTTATCAGGCAGCCAAACTTGTGTATTAAATGTTCTTAAAACCTTGTGTTGGCATTCCTGGCTCCTGGCATGACGCCATATGGATCTCCTGCTAAGTTAGCTGAGTGGGTTTCTAATGATTGGCCGGTTTTTTTTTTTTTTTTTTTGGTCGGCATATCAACCTCTATCGGTTATTTAATACCGAAATTAAATATTTCAAAGACAATTTTCTGGCTTCAACTAAATATATTTTGAATGCAATTGCATGCCTTCAACTAAATATATTTTGAACGCAATTTCATGCCTTCAACAAAATATATTTTGAATGCAACTGCATGCCTTCAACTAAATATATTTTGAACGCAATTGCATGCCTTCAACTAAATATATTTTGAACGCAATTGCATGCCTTCAACTAAATATATTTTGAACGCAATTGCATGCCTTCAACTAAATATATTTTGAACGCAATTGCATGGCTTCAACTAAATATATTTTGAACGCAATTGCATGCCTTCAACTACAGATAAACTGTACTATTGGTTATTGGTTCGTAATTCTACTATAAAATGTATTGATATTCATTTTACTATAAGTATGTATTGTTGGTAATTATTTTATATAAAATGTATTGCTAGTATTTTTACTATTTTATACTGTCATAGTACTTTGTTTTTGTTTTTGGGTTTACTATTTGCCCATAGTAGGGACCTTAATAGCTGCTACCACCCCGGATCAGGGTGTACGTGGAAATAACAGCAAATAAGAGGCGGTTTCACGCTCCCCAAACTTCCAATTTCTCGATTAGCGAGAGGGCCTCCTTTGCTGTCGGCTGTAGTTTATCATCATACACAGGACTAACTAAAAATTCTTCACAATTGAAGTGAGGTCATATATTGTCATTGATTTGCAAGGATTATTTCAAAACCGTGTGTCTTTCGAAACAGGGATTTTTTTTTAGTGGGACAAATATAAGTTTGTCAAGCAATTATAGCTTATGGGAACAGTGGCGACATAACGAGAGTAGAACAAAAGCATTTCCTTCAGAAAATCAAACATTTCAATAGCAAGGTGAGACATGTGGTTATCAAGTAGGATGAAAACAGGTTTTACCTTTATGTAACGCCCACAAAATGCTTGAATTCTAGAAAGAGGTTTTTTTTTTTGGGGGGGGGGATCCAAGATTTATATTTGGGCGACCATTTAGATTAACCTTGAGTCATTAAACAAAATTCGGTAGAAATGTTTAACGAATTCAATATAAATAAATTCAATGCATACGTGGATTAACATTATAATAATAACTAGTACACCCGTACCGTCAAAACTAACGGCAAGAAAGAATGTATTATTAGTAATATGTATTACATTGTAAGTAATTTTCGTTTAATCCAAGTACAATTTTGTAATTTAAAATAGTTTGTTGTTAACATTATTATTGAACAGTGTGCAATTTATAAACACCTAAGATGAGATATCTATATAGTATCCTTATAAATGTTTCATTTGCAACTAAAATTATATTTACTACAAAACTTCTCAAAACACAATATTTTTTGTGTAAAATTTGGAAAGTCAAAACCGTGTGTCTTTCGAAACAGGGAGTTATCCTTGACAGTCCCTAGATTCAATCTGTAATTTCAGAGTCTGCTTATTTCTCGTTCTACTAAGAGCAATGTATCTGACTATATTTCTGAGATGAGGTATTATGTACATTATTTAAATTATTCGGACTATTGTCTTCATCTTTGTCGCCATATTTATCACCCTTCAGTATCTGTCTATATTTCTGAGATGAGGTATTATGTACATTATTTACATTATTCTGACTATTGTCCTCACCTTTGTAGCCATATTTATTACAACGTTTCGGCCTTTCTGTATCTCTCTATATTTCTGAGATGAGGTATTATGTACATTGTTTACATTATTCGGACTATTGTCCTCAATTTCCGGCCTTCTTCAGGTGGTTGGAATGTTGAGGTAGACTGTTCTAGTTCCACGTGCCATTTTTAATGGATGACAGTTATCTCCAGTTAATTTACTCTGAATGTTCTCCACTGCCTTAACCGGGTATTGAACTCGCACTCTTTCGGTCGTGTCACTGGATCTAACTAACACCTTTATCCACTGTGCCATGTGTCCTTAAGGAAAAGTTGTAATAAATATGGCGACAAAGATGAGGACAATAGTCCGAATAATGTAAATAAGAGGAATGTATCATCAGATATATATTTTTTTCTCAAGCTATTACAAATCCCACAAAATATTCTCCGAATCGTAGCATAAAACCTGCATCAAGAGTATCTAATTATTTAACTGAATAAGCTTTTAATTGCTATCATAAATAATATAAATAAAGGATGTAGTGTGACTAAAAATAAACTCTTTCAATGACTGGTAAATTATTACAAGAACTGTTCCCTGCTAATTTTTTTATTATAATTTTTTAAGTTTAAAATGAATTTCTAAAAATGAACAAAGCATTCTTCAAGCAATATGGGGCGTATTATATATACGAACCCACTTCAATAGCGATATCCCTTCGCTCCAACGGGATCAAATTAGCACGGCACCGGGTGGGTCATCGTTGTTTTGCATACTGCCCTCCAGTTGTTACACACACACACACAGACGTAAATATATATATATATATATATATATATATATATATATATATATATATATATATATATATATATATATATATATATATATATATATATATATATATATATATATATATAATCCAAGTCTTCGGTGCAGCATAAATATCAAACCTTATACAATGAAAAATGAAGGTCGAAATTACTAATCATTGGGTATCGTGCTGTGAATTCACTGATACCATTTCATATATATATATATATATATATATATATATATATATATATATATATATATATATATATATATTATATATATATGATAATTTTATATATATTTTATATATATTTTTATACTTTATATATATAAAATACACACACAAACGTAATATATATATATATATATATATATATATATATATATATATATATATATATATATGGCGTATATATATATATATGTGATAATTTTATATATATTTTATATATATTTTAATATATTTTATATACTTTGTATATATATATATATATATATATATATATATATATATATATATATATATATATATATATATATATATATTACATATGCGGTTCAAATAAAACAACTGAGTTATAAAAAACAGCAAATTCGTGTAATTTAAAGTTTGTTGATAAAGAAAAGTTTTTGCGTAAACTCGGTGTTTTTTCAGATGTCTGATTTCTTTATACGTGAAAGTAAGAAAGAGATTTAAACACACACACATACATTCACAAAGAGAGAGAGATTTCATTGAATATCTAGCTGAGTCCTTAAGCGTAAACTTGTAGATAAAAGTGGATGGACGATTGAAGATAGTTCCTTTGAAATCATCCATAACCAAAGCGGAATCCTTCTGAAACGAATGCATCTGCTAACTTTGGGCTGAAAATTTGTTTTATAATTCGTTTTAGAGCTTGGACTTTTGAAGAAGAAGAAAATAAAACGATTTGATTGGTCCATTATATTTTTTTCTCTTTGTCTTGTGTTAAGATTCTATCTATATTATATCTGCGTAGAAACGAATTCAATGAAACTGACTTCGAAATGTTCAAGCTCGAGGTCGTGAGTGCCGTTTCTTGTGTGCTTATTATATGTGCGTTTCCAACAAATTCTTCTTTCTTCATCTATCCAATTGGTCAATCCCACATAAAGTGCTCCTTGAAAAACATTCTACGAAAGTAGGGGCGGAACAAAAGTACCAATGACACAAACAGCAACACATAATGTTACTAATTAGCTACACTCAACAGGTGCAGATTGTCCGCCTTCTTTCATTAATACTGGACTTATATGTTTCTACATATGTTCATTCCATGGTATTCTACTCCGGTAGAATCTAGTTCTGCTGCTTCAAGTATTTTGTCGTTTGTGAAGAGGATGTCCAGCATTCGTTGCCATATAGACGATTACATATTAGCATTACGTGCTTTTTTCCTTTGTTTTTAATACTATAGTCTAATCTCTTTATACTTTGCTTAGATTCTTGAAAACAGCATTCGCGATTTCAACACGATCACACATTTTGTGTTATATTTTTCGTCGTTTTCTAGGCAGTTAAATTCCATTACTTGCTTGATTTTAACATTCGAAGACACTAAAATCAAGCAGACGCAGGAGTTTAAATATCTGGGAAGTGTTTTGACAGAGGACGGTAAGTGGGACACTGAGATCCGAAGACGTATTTGAATGGCCAAAGACGCATTCCAAAAGCTAGGCAGAGTATTACGAGACAGGAGGATTTCTTTGAGTGCTGACTTGCTACGTGACATCTGTCCTCCTTTACGGCAGCGAATGCTGGATGATTTCCTCAAAGATGAAGAAGAAACTCAAGGTAGCGGAGATATGGTTCTACAGAAGGATGCTAAGGAGATCATGAACCGAGCATGTGAACAAGGATCAGGTTTTGGAGAGGATGCAAACAAGAAGGAAACTTATACTTAACATCAGGAAGAGGCAGCTGAAATTTCTGGGGCACGAAATGAGAAAGGATGGCTTGGAGAATCTGATACTCACAGGTCGAACAGAGGTTAAAAGAGACAAGTAACGTATGACATACCTAGTGGGCTTAAGCAAGTGGGTGACAGAACATGGCCTGGGGGAAGTAGCAAAGGGACAAAACTTATTGAGAGCTACAAGCGATGGGGAGAAAGTGGAGAGCCATGATCGCCTACGTCCTGAAGGGACACGGCACATAAAAAGAAAGAAAGAATGCGTAAATGACATTTTGTTGTTTTTTTACGATAAAAAAAAACATGGTTTCTGTCTTGTTATAATTAACATACCTTTCTTCTCACCTTCTTTGATTACTTCATTTAAGAGATCTTTCAGCTTTTGCATCAGCCATCAGCACATTGTCATCCATGTAACTTATGTTGATAATATTATACTCCCGATAATAAATCCTAATAGGTCACATAGCTCTTTTAGGATTATGAGTTGAATAAATTTGGTAAGAAGATGCATTAATAGTGTATATATTTCCATGAGTCCCTTCATTTGTTTTCGTTTAAATTAGGAAATATTTAATATTTTCTAATAAGGAGACGTGCTATAAACAGGGTTAGGTAAATTACGTACCATAGGGGTTATTCGACAGGTCGAAGAGGTCCAGTTTAGTGGCTACAGAGGTCACCAAACCTCCCACCCTTGAATGTTTTGTGGGGCTATTTGAAATCAGTTTATCAAAGTTGCTCAAGAAATATTAAGGAACTTAAAGAATTCAGTATGAATTGGCACAGAACTGTATAAATGGGTTCAGGGTCGGTTTATGTACCCGAAAGAGACTCCGCCCTTCGGCGTAGCCTCGTTCGGGTTCCTCTCCTCCCGAAGGCAGAGAGTTCAACCGATCAGCCGATCAGCCGGTCGCCCGACTTCGGGCTGAACAGTATTTAGACCCCCGCCACACACACAAGGGCATCATGTGGCACAAGGCCGGTTTAACGTGGGAACTCCGAGCCCGTGGGATCTCCGAGCCCGAGGGATCTCCGAGCCCGTGGGCTCGGCCAAAAATATGACCTTAGAACCCGTATAAACGGGTTCAGGGTCGGTTTACCTCCCCGAAAGAGACTACGCACTTCGGCGTAGCCCGTTCGGGTTCCTCCCCGCCCGAAGGCAGAAAGTTCAACCGATCAGCTTGTGAGCCGGTCGCCCGACTACGGGCTGAACTCCTCTTGAGGCGCAGTATTTATTACGTATGGAATAGTCCCATTATGTTATTATGGGTAAAGTCCCATAACACTAACAATGAAAAGAAATGTTAATCAAAACTGCGTAAAACCATTAAGCACGTATTGCCGCAAAGTTATCAAATGTTGAATACGCCCCTCCTCCGACAAACGCGCCGAATAACGTTTATAGTAACATAACTCTTGGTCTTGTCGATTGTCCGAAGATCGCTTCAGTGGTTTGATTGTTAATCTTTCCATGGTTGAAATTGCCAAAGACATAAATTGTTAAATCTGAAATTAAAAGAAAGAAATCATGAGACGCTTAAAGTTAATCACATTTAAAATCGGTCCAAGTTATTGGTACAAACATGCACCTAATCACTCACATATAGTCTGTGTTATTGTTTACGTGTATGCAACTATAATATTTATATTTATGTTGACAAATTCCAAAGGAGTATCTGTAATGTAATCAATCCTCTCCAGGTATCTTGTGTTCAGTCACGTTCTCACTGACGTGACGTAATTTCCCTCTCTCTTTTCTACAAGTATTTACACGGAGACTGCTCTGCAGAGCTTTTTTCCCTGGTGACACAAATACGATAGTTTAAACGTGCTACTAGATTGGCATCTAGGCCCTACCCTTTTACTGTTGAAATAGCTAAATACAATCGCCACTTCTAACCCAACAGTTTCTTTTCTCGCACTTCCCACTTGTGGGACTCCTTTCCGTTTACTTGCTTTCCTGATAACTACAATATATATATATATATATATATATATATATATATATATATATATATATAGATATATATGGATGCAGTGTTTATCTCCGATACTAGAGGCGCATTGGGATGCTTGGTTTGTGTGTTTTAGGTCGGCCGGAAAGCTTGGGTATGGTTGGGTGATATTCAGTCAGTCTCACCCATGTCTTTTCGTTGCTAGCCAACATTTTGATGGACTAATTTTGTCGTCTAAGATAATATTAGGTTATTGAAGTAATTATTTGGTTCCTCGTGGTGTAGTTTTCATCATATATATATATATATATATATATATATATATCTTCAAGCATAGATGACGAAATCTATAAGTATGAGTATGCATACATCTACCCTACACGCATACATACACACACACACGCGCGCGCATATATATATATATATATATATATATATATGTGTGTCTGTGGGAGATGCATATATATATATATATATATATATGTGTGTGTGTGTGTGTGTGTGGGGTAGATGTATGCAAACTCATACTTATAGATTTGGTCATCTATGCTTGTATATATATATATATATATATATATATATATATATATATATATATATATATATATATAGATATATAAACGGCTCTGTTATAGATATTTGCATGCATAACAAGAATGTTATCTGAAACTATAGCGACCGTCTTCACTCCGCACCAAAAATGTTTCAAAGTCTCTGTGACAACAGGACAAAATACTTACGTAGACTCTTTTTTTTTTCTTCTTTATTGAAAACTATTTGGTGACGCCACATCACTGAGCAATAACAACACTGACTCACTGCTTGGCGTGACCAAAGGGAAAAAAATGCAATGAAATCTTATAAGGTTGAGGAATTATTAAGTGTGCCTACTACTTGAGACAATCCGCCATAATTTCTGCATGAAGAAGCTGAAGACAACATGATTGACCTTCGTAAAGAATAGACGGCATAAAGCATCAGCAGATGTGTCTATACTGCACACCACGGCGGGATTATGGATTTTACAAGTCTTAAAACACACCTACTTAAAAAAAAAATGTCTCTTTCTTGTCCGAATCGTTTTTATATTTAAACCCATATTTTGTGGCTATCAGGGATCTTATAAATTGGGTCTCAAACACATTTATTGCAAATTAACGACCTCAGTTGTCTCTTGTAGTTAAACCTATACACCTATTAATTGGATAAAACTCCGAAACAAGGACCTGCCAAAAATGCTAAGAAAGCTTGATTTATATTGGGAAGGATATAAGAATAATCTGTAACTTTTACTTGGAACAAACAGGCGGCATGTGAACAGTGCGGGTTCAGTGAATAAAGAAAACTAAGAGGAGGATTAAGACAGGAATGTGTCTTTCACCGGATGTATTTGTTGTAACCCAGGAAGGATTACTGAATAAGGACTAACCAAAAACGGAGGTTGGAAATGAAATGGTAATCTTTATAACATCTACAAAATACAATACTCGCCAGCGGCGTGAAATAGGTAAATCACTGCTAGTGGTGGACGACTTATACAGCATATTACCCCCACTTACAATAGTATCTAACATATTTATGAGGATTGGGACAAACCTATTAGTGTTCGTACGTACAGTATATAATAGATAGATAGATAGATAGATAGATAGTGATTTAACCTAAAAAGGGTTTCTGGATGAGTGAGGCCTAACCAAAAACGGAGGTTGGAAATGAAATGGTAATCTTTATAACATCAACAAAATACAATACTCGCCAGCGGCGTGAAGTAGGTAAACCACTGCTCGTGGTGGACTACTTATACAGCATATTACCCCCACTAACAATAGTGTCCAACGTATTTAGGAGGATTGGGACATACCCATTAGTGCTCGTACGTACAGTATATAATAGATAGATAGATAGATAGATAGATAGATAGATAGATAGATAGTATTGTAACCTAGAAAGGGTTACTGAATGAGGAATAAAATGAAATGGTAATCTTTTTAACACCAACAAAATAAAATACTCCCCAGCAGCGTGAAGTAGGTAAACCACTGCTCGTGGTGGACCTCTTAGACAGCAGATTACCCTCACTTACAATAGTGTCCAACGTATTTATGAGGATTGGGACATACCCATTATATTTCATAGCTAAGGTATATAACACCCCCTTTTTAGATTTACTCTGCACAAAGTAAATATTTCATCCTCGTCGCCAAAATTGTATAACCTAGAAAAGGTTATTGAATCTGGAATAACCAAAACGGAGGTTGAAAATGAAATGGTAACCATTATAACATCTACGAAATATAATACTCGCCAGCGGCGTGAAGTAGGTAAACCACGCTAATGGTGGACTACTTACAGCATATTACCCCGACTTACAATAGCGTCCAATGGCGTATTTATGAGGATTGGGGCATACCCATTAGTGTTCATAGGTACGGTATATAACAGTATTTAACCTATAATTAGAGAAAATCTTAAGAAAACTAAAATCTCTTTTTTGCTTTTAATAATTTCACCTCAAGCTGAGCAAAAAAATAAAAAACCGTTAAAATGCAAGTGATGACAAAGTGTGAAAGAATACGAGAAAAAGAATAAGGATAGAGAACAATAAAAGAACAAGAATTAAGAAAACAGAAGATAACGTTTGACATTGCATTTAAAATTTTGAAGACCAAACTTGACTGGAACACAAAATGCTAAAAGAGAGTTCCACAAGCAAAAGAAGAAACTGCTAGCATAGAACTTACGAGATTACATCTCGCCATTTCAACTGTAATATCATGAGACCTAACTGCCAATCTAGTACGGCACTTAAATTCATTAAGTCTAGGTAGTATAGAAGAAAGCTCATCAGAACAATTACTATGAAAATATCCATAGAAAGACAGAGAGAAGCTACGTTACGGCGGTGGGAAAGTGACTAAAGCCGTGATGTCAGGTCAGGACCACTAATATTGCAGATTCTTCTTTGGATTTTATCACGGATGTCTAAATACGCAACAGAAGCACCGGCATTATATAATTCAGGAGTTTTTATTGGTGGACATAATCTTGACAACATAAGATACGGAGTTGACACTGTTTTGATGGCAAAATTAGAAAGAAAATGGAAAGAACTCTTGGTTAAGATAATAAAGGAAAGGGAGAAGAAAGGACTAACTATCAACTGCAAGAGGACATAATTCATTGTTATCAGCAAAAAGGACTACCCAAGATGACAGTTACGTATTAAAGAGTTTACAATCAATATAAGTTATCTATTTGAGGAGTGTAATAACAGACGACGAAAAATTTGACTTAGAAATCTAAAGACAAATTGGAATACTCGCTGTTTCCTTTGTTTTCCTTACTTTCAATATGTTCTGTGGGAGTATAATTTCTCAAGACCTTTTTCCTCATTATATTTCTCAGAAATATCAATTGTCTTTTTCTGATTCTACGTATTAGTGAACTTTTCGTTCCCATTTTCCTTAAAACTTCCTCGTTGCTCGCATGCTCTGTCCATGGTATTCTCAGCATCCTTCTGTTGGACGACATATCTATGGCCTCATTTATCCTCTTCATCTGTGAAGAAATTGTCCAATATTCACTGCCACGAAGAAAAAAAAAACGTTAATGCGTAGCAGTTCAGCACACTTATCTTTTTTTTTTTTTCTAATATTTTCCTGTTTCTTAATACTTTGTTTAGCTTTTGGAAGGTATGTTTTGCTATTCCAAGGCGACTTCGGATTTTCTCTGCCACATATTCCATCATCTGTTAAAAACACTCCCCAGATATTTAAACTTCTCTACTTGCTTGTTTTTAATATCTCCAGTCCGTAGCTTACACATTGGGCTTTTTTCTCTTTTCAATATATATCGGAAAAATAAATTGGAAGATGACGCCTGAGATCTCGAACGTTTACGTGACGATAATAGTCAAAACAAAAAAAAAGAGGTAAAATTTCTCCTATTCGGGACCAAGCATCAATAAGTTCGGTTCGAAGGTTAATAATGTAAACAAGACAGCGAAGAAAACCAACGACAAAGGTTCGATGTTGATAGAAATAAGAAACAGAAATTTTATTTACAATATGAACAACAGTAACATGTAGGCAAACAAGAATAATACATGAATTGCACTAATAATGAGTTTAACTGCTATGGGTTTTTTATCAGGCCATTTAACATCAAACATGTATTAAAGTGATTTTGTGCTTACAAGCAAACCGAAAAGGATAACTCGGCTATTTTCATCTTAGCTGATGCATTTTTTTATTTAAAAAAATCCATATGACTACTAAGGATCTTTATAACGGGTTTTAAATTTAATCTAAATCTTTCAAATCTCGGCTGACTCTGTCGGATATTCTTAAAAAGTTAAATTTAGCCTCACAAAACCGCGGTCTTCGTGAAGAGATCTTGCTCTCAGTTCTGTCTTTTTCGTTGCCATGGAAACGATCACTCCTGCTGGTGTTGTAACCTTCATGATTTGAGGAAGGGAGGGAGGATGACGTCACCCTCCGTTCTGCCTAAAGGCACTGATCAAGGCTGTTCCCCCCTCCCAAAAAAAAACAAAAAACACATTGCCAAAAGGCGAAAGTAGCTCTTTTATGAGCATCTCCAAAGCGTGCTAAACTCAAACGTGTCAATTTGTATGCGCACGAAAAGACCCTATATGGGAAAAATAAACAGATCACTTACATTTTCTTTCCTTTTCCTGCTAACATACAAAAATCAACACAAAAGCAGACGATAAAGACGTCTGCAATAAAAAAAAAACTCTTTAAACAACACGTCTGTTAAAATTTACACACTTGTATACATTATATTTTAATTTTAAAATAAAATGCAACGTATCTACAAAATGAGTATGCATACGTGTTATATACTGTATCTAGGAACACTAATAATGAGTATGTCTCAATCCTCATAAATATGTTGGACACTACTGTAAGCGTGGGTAATATGCTGCCTATGTGGACCACCACTAGCAGTGGTTTACCCACTTCACGCCGCTGGAGAGTATTTTATTTTGTTGATGTTACAAAGATTACGATTTCATTTCCAAACTTCGTTTTGGTTATTCCTCATTCAGTGTGCCTTTCTAGGTCGCAACACTATCTATCTATCTATCTATCTATTATATACCGTTCCTCATTCAGTAACCTAGGTTACAACAATGCGTGAATATAACAAAATGCTTATTTTTATTATTTTTATTTTAATTTCCAATTTCTTACAGTTGGTGGTTATTCCTTTTTTTGTCGCTTTCCTTAACTATCTTGTCTAAGAGTCACCGCAGTTATCTTTCTGTGTTTACTATACAGCGTAACCCGGATATAAGAGAGTTGTCTGGACCGGAGAAGAAGTCTCTTATATCCGGGTTTCTCTTATATCCGGGTTTGGTCTAATTTATATACGTTAACACAGGCTCTAATTTGGGACCAGAGAAAATCTCTCTTATATCCGGGTTGCTCTTATATCCGGGTCTCTTATATCCGGGTTACACTGTATTTATAAAACTAAAATAAACAGAGGGTATAAGATGAATAAAAAGATTGAAATAAAGCCCTAATTTTGTCCAGTTCACACACCTACCCGCTCTTTTGGACAGGAGTAGAGATTTATCATTTGTTTCCTCTTTAGGGGTTAGTTTCCGGTTCCTTCTATATTTTAATCTATACTTCTAACAACGCCTCAGCCTAAACTCTTTATCTTATTATTGGGTTTCCGGTTCTTTCTTAAGTTTTTTCTTCTCTTTCACTTCCAGAAGAACCTTGTGTCTTAGTGGCGTTGTCGCCTTGCTTGGGGTCAATTCATTAAAATAAATTTATTAGTTTTAAATCATAAATTTGAAAAATGACAATGTTAGGCAGTTATGCCAACAGACCTGAACATTTACTGGATATGTTGCAAAGAGACGACAATCTCCTCTTTAAACTTTTCTTTCATTTTAACATATGTAACGAAACACGTATATACATCCACCCATATACATATATACTATTTGAGATCTCAGTGGACTTTTGCTCAATTCTTTTGTTAGAAAGGAAACTTTTCTGATATATTAATCTTGCACAAATTGCGAAAATATAATTCCCAGTGACAACTGTAGATTTAGCGAAATTTTCAGAGTTTTAATTCCTTATTTTCTTCTTTGATTTGGTCTCTTCTGGTTTCGGTAAACATGTGTCCCTCCTTAAGTCTTCGAGATTTTGGTATTTGTAACCCAAAGAACTTTGTCATATTTTTTTCTGTGTGAATTAAAGAAATAAAAAAAATCTGTTGTAGATTGGAAGGGGGGGCGATGATCTATGCAGATGGGCTTGAGAATTATGATTCCGGATGGAGCCGGAATATTTGTCTGCCTTGGATCACAATTCAAGTGTCGCAGACGAAGGAAGAAATATGAGAGAATGGTCCTCAGGAAAAATATGAGAAATTCTTGAGATTTTAAGTACTTTTTCAGTGTGATTAGTGATTATATATGGTGCTGGTGACTATATATATATATATATATATATATGTGTGTGTGTGTGTGTGTGTGTTTGTGTGTGTGTGTGTGTGTAAACCCCTGAACGCAAACACACAGGCATATCTTTCTCTCTCTCTCTCTCTCTCTCTCTATATATATATATATATATATATGTATATATCTGTGTGTGTGTCCCGTGTGTGTGTGTGTGTGTGTGTGTGTGTGTGTGTGTGTGTGTGTGTGTGTGTGTGTGTGTGCATGCATGCTGTCTGTGTGTCTTTGGGTACGCACATCAGAAATAGACCATAATATATGTTTGTCAGTGGTCGAATTCTTTAGCACCTCTAACATTTCGTTTCATTTGTGTGCGCATGCGTGTCTGTATTTCTGCGCGTGCGCGTCAAACAAGTTAAACAGATAAAGGAGCGACAACAGAAGAAGAAGAGGAGGAGGAGGATTAGCGGGAGGAGAAGAAGAGGAGTAGGAGAAGAAAAGGAGTAGGGGGAATAGAAAAGGAAGAAGAAGAAGAGGAGGAGGAAAAGAAGAAGGAATAAGATTTAACTTACAATGTAAACGTCGATTACATCTTCATGTAATTTTTCCCTCTTGAGATAATGCACCGACGGAACGCAATTGTATTAAGACACGTGATTTTAAACTGATTTTTAACCCTTTGAGCCCTCTATTCCTGAACAATTTTAATCTCGCAAATAATTGATATGTAATGTTTTTCGGTCGATATAAAAATAGTTACAAGTGTTTACCCACCGTTCAACCGGTGCTGGGCCTTAAGTCATTTTTCTCTACCTCTGTTCAAACGGTGGCTGGGCATTATGTTTTTTTTCTCTACCACTGTTTAACCGGTGGATGGGCATTAAGTAATTCTTCTCTACCTCTGTTCAAACGGTGGCTGGGCATTATGGCTTTTTTCTCTACCACTGTTTAACCGGTGGATGGGCATTAAGTAATTCTTCTCTACCTCTGTTCAAACGGTGGCTGGGCATTATGTCTTTTTTCTCTACCACTGTTTAACCGGTGGATGGGCATTAAGTAATTCTTCTCTACCTCTGTTCAAACGGTGGCTGGGCATTATGTCTTTTTTCTCTACCACTGTTTAACCGGTGGATGGGCATTAAGTAATTCTTCTCTACCTCTGTTCAAACGGTGGCTGGGCATTATGTCTTTTTTTCTCTACCACTGTTTAACCGGTGGATGGGCATTAAGTAATTCTTCTCTACCTCTGTTCAAACGGTGGCTGGGCATTATGTCTTTTTCTCTACCACTGTTCAACCGGTGGATGGGCATTAAGTAATTCTTCTCTACCTCTGTTCAAACGGTGGCTGGGCATTATGTCTTTTTTCTACCACTGTTCAACCGGTGGATGGGCATTAAGTAATTCTTCTCTACCTCTGTTCAAACGGTGGCTGGGCATTATGTCTTTTTTTTCTACCACTGTTTAACCGGTGGATGGGCATTAAGTAATTCTTCTCTACCCTGTTCAAACGGTGGCTGGGCATTATGTCTTTTTCTCTACCACTGTTCAACCGGTGGATGGGCATTAAGTAATTCTTCTCTACCTCTGTTCAAACGGTGGCTGGGCATTATGTCTTTTTTCTACCACTGTTTAACCGGTGGATGGGCATTAAGTAATTCTTCTCTACCTCTGTTCAAACGGTGGCTGGGCATTATGTCTTTTTTCTCTACCACTGTTCAACCGGTGGCTGGGGATTAAGTAATTCTTCTCTACCTCTGTTCAACCGGTGGCTGGGCATTATGTCTTTTTTCTCTACCACTGTTCAACCGGTGGATGGGCATTAAGTAATTCTTCTCTACCTCTGTTCAACCGGTGGCTGGGGATTAAGTAATTCTTCTCTACCTCTGTTCAAACGGTGGCTGGGCATTATGTCTTTTTTCTCTACCACTGTTCAACCGGTGGATGGGCATTAAGTAATTCTTCTCCTCTACATTCAACCGGTGGCTGACCTCTGTTCAAACGGTGGCTGGGCATTATGGCTTTTTTCTCTACCACTGTTTAACCGGTGGGTGGGCATTAAGTAATTCTTCTCTACCTCTGTTCAAACGGTGGATGGGCATTAAGTAATTCTTCTCTACCTCTGTTCAAACGGTGGCTGGGCATTATGTCTTTTTTCTCTACCTCTGTTCAACCGGTGGCTGGGGATTAAGTAATTCTTCTCTACCTCTGTTCAAACGGTGGCTGGGCATTATGTCTTTTTTCTCTACCACTGTTCAACCGGTGGATGGGCATTAAGTAATTCTTCTCTACCTCTGTTCAAACGGTGGCTGGGCATTATGTCTTTTTTCTCTACCACTGCTCAACCGGTGGATGGGCATTAAGTAATTCTTCTCTACCTCTGTTCAAACGGTGGCTGGGCATTATGTCTTTTTTCTCTACCACTGTTCAACCGGTGGCTGGGGATTAAGTAATTCTTCTCTACCACTGTTTAACCGGTGGCTGGGCATTATGTCTTTTTTCTCTACCACTGTTCAACCGGTGGCTGGGGATTAAGTAATTCTTCTCTACCACTGTTTAACCGGTGGCTGGGCATTATGTCTTTTTTCTCTACCACTGTTTAACCAGTGGCTGGGCATTAAGTAATTCTTCTCTACCTCTGTTCAAACGGTGGCTGGGCGTTACGTCATTTTTATCTATCACCGGTAAAGCGGTGGTCAGGGCTTGAAGGGTTAACTAGACATGCATGTGTACTCGTCATACGCATTTTATATATGCTATCTATAATTATGCAATGTTAGTGAATGATAGCATGAAGCCCTTTTGCAATCAAGACCTTCTTATCAGCCATTCAATTGTCTTTTCACTTTTCACAGAGTCAGATCTTCCGAGAAATCTTTAAAAAACATAAAAAAATAAATTTGTTTTCTGAAATAGTTTTTTTTTTTGTTTTCCTTATTTATGGCGAATTGAGAAGTAATAAGATTTTTTTTTTGTTGTGTAAATTTAATGCCTCTTTCACATTACGGATTTACTGGCTCGGTCATTAATTTATACTTCAGTCTAACTTATTGTTTTAGTACGCCAGCTTTTTTGTTACTAATGTCGTGTCCATAAAAAAATAAATTTAAAAAAATTAATTATAGTGACAAAAATAATTATAATAAAATAATTATAAAAATTATATTTTATTATTAATTTATCATCCTAAACCAATAAGAATCGACCCACTTTTCTCCTCTAGGCACGTAAACACGAGATATTCTCACTATCGTACATGCAGACAACATGGACAGGCCGTCAACACGCGTCGTCAGCGAAAGTTTCGGCTCTTTTTTCCTTTTTCAGGCCATAATAGTAACATTTATCTCCTAGCACTCAACAAAAATTCGCGGTAAGAGAAATCCAGACAGTTTTTCTGACTAAATTATCTGGATACTCATTACGTACCTCTATAAGGGGAAAAAACATTCGAGAAAGACAGTATACATTTTCTTTATCTTATTATTCTCTCGGATTCCGATCCATATCTATATCTGACCCCCAAACCCACAATTTTACTCAGTATTACTGTTTCTAGTGTCGTAAGAACCAGATAATAAATAATTCCAGCTTTTGTTGTCTCCATGTCTTTTGCTGTTTCTCATTTTTACGAGTAATTTTGTATATATGAATGTAAGATAGGGAGTTTATAATTATTTACTAAGAGTTATCTTAAAGATTTTCCTCTCGCATATCTTTTCGTCCTATCCCCCTGTTTTGGCATAAATTTTGAGTAAATTATGATTAGCATAAAAATATATAAACAAATAAATTGTATGTTGTTTTAATTTCATTTCATACATTGTTACGCATTTAATGATAGGGATTAGTTTGGTTCATTTCAACAAATAAGTTTATCCCGAAAAAGCATTTTAGGGAGACAAAGACGTATATCAATTTCAGTTTTTTTTTTTTAATTTTTTATTTAATGTTTTAACTCAATCAAGGCAATAAAGCCACTAAGATACAAGGGTGTGAATGAATATAAGAAGAAAAACCATTATAAAGAAGAGAGAACAATAAAAGAACAGGAATTAACAAAACAGATGATAACGATTCACACTACGTTTAAATTCGGTAGCTCCACAGAAGCGCGATACCTAACGTTTAAAATGAATTTTTACAAATGTAAAATATTTCTTGAAGTATTTATTTATTTTTAAGTTAAATCTAATTGATTAAATTTAATATTTCCAATAAACAAAACCATTGCTGAATTTCAAAAACTAATTTAAATTGACTGGAAGGAGTTTTTGTTTTTTAGGGGTTTTGGGTTTTTTTTTTTTAAAGATAAGTGATCAGCGCCCCTTTTTTAGTTGTCTTTCATCGCAATGTAATTTTCTTTACTAAAACAAAATATTCCCAAATGAAAATATACTTTTCTGAAACATTATTTGAGGAATATTGACTGACTTAAAGTATAATTAATCGGATTTGAAATAAATATTATTTACATTAAGTTGAAAATATCGCATAAATGCATTTTTATTGCGACTGTAGCTGTTTATTTATTGCTGCAACTTTACCTCGATGGCAGATAGATTTTTATCTAATGTTGTTCTATGGCGGATATGCCCGTAAGAAAATAATGGAAGAATATAACACGAGTACTTTTTAAGTACTCAGTAATCTTGAAACTTTAAGAAAATATTCTCCGTAATCTAATGTTTTGTTGAATTTTAGATACTTTCTAGTTTTAAATTTACAATAGTTATCGCACTTATTTACTGATAATACCGTGTATGGTGAACTGCCTCTAGAAAAAAGAGAACGTTTATACACATTGGTGTTTGATAAGCTTTTCCATTTATGATTAGTAAATGTAGTTTTCACTTAATAATAATATAACCCAAAAGGTTAAAATTAATACAGAATTTTAAAAACGTTAAGATCTAATAAATTATTAAAATTAAAATTTTAAAAAAATGAAAACAATTCGTGAAAAATTAATTATTCATCGAAATTTTTTTCTGGAGACAATACTGTCCGGATATCTCGTATTTATAAAATCAATTAAAAGCTTTGCTAATTAAATAATTTCCTAGTTTTATTGCATTTTTTTTATTTACGATTCAGAGCATATTTTTGGTACAGTGTAACCCGGATATAAGAGACCCGGATATAAGAGAAACCCGGATATAAGAGAAACCCGGATATAAGAGAGATTTTCTCTGGTCCCAAATTAGAGCCATACTTACCTAAACAAGATAGACCAAATCCGGATATAAGAGAAACCCGGATATAAGAGACTTCTTCTCCGGTCCCGACAACTCTCTTATATCCGGGTTACACTGTAAATGGTGTTTCTATTTGATAAAGGCAAATTGATAATTTAAATTCTCTAAGGAGTCCTGCTTTTAATTAATGCAAGTATGAAGAGGGTGGAATTTTAATTTCTCGAAATTTCATAAAATTAAGTAAATGGGGATAACAGAAGAAAAACAAAATTACCAAGATTTTCTAAAGATAAAAATATTTCGAAATAATTTCATTCATTTGTGAATAAGTTTTGAAAATTTCATTAAAATCCGACAATTATTTGATTTTTGCAAGAATTTCCAAAAAATTTTTACCACAAAAAAGACGCTAATATTTCCTTATATTCATCTTTAGCCACCAGCTGACGCAAGAAAAACAAGATTTTTAACCAGAATTTCGACTGTGCTAGATTATAAAATTTAATAAAGTAATCAGAAAATACTTTGGTTTTTCCTCTTAATAATAACATAAACATTTTGACGATACAACTTTTTCATCACGGTATTCTCTTTATTAGCGTTTTGTATTTTGGTGGGTAACTGCACAGAAATAAAAGAGGTAGTGTGTAAATCAGAAATGTTGAAAGCGGCGGGTGTGTTAAATCAGATATTAAAGTTTTAAGCATCCGAATTCTATATTCTTTTCTGATAATCTCATGAATATTTTAGATATATTATACTAAATATTTTTGCTTTGATTTTAATTACACAATTGTGTATTTATTTACTTTTCGCTTTACTTCTTTTCTGGAAAGTGACTTAGGGACCTTTTCATATAGAAATAATATAGAAAAGGCTGTAGAGGGGAATGTTTAGAATGAAAAATAGAAAATGTAGCTTTCTAATTTATTTGGAAAATTAATGGCGGTAATAATTTTAGACAAATGATAGTGCTTATCCCAGTAACATTGACATTGATCGTGGCCAAGAAAACAAATTCAGCAAAAAATGTTGTGGGTGGGGGTGAAGTCCTCAGACCCTATCTATATAGCGCCTTGGATGGAAGATTGATATACATTCAATACAGTGAAGGTTTTCACATCAAAATTCATTTTTATAACTGTATCTAGCTACGGATTTATTGATCCATGCTCGTGGATTATTCAACCTCCTCGTTTCTCGAAAAGGATGACAAGCGGCGTTTTTGGAGGTGAGCAGACGGTCAGCCTGAAACAGAGACAACCGCTATCAGTTGAAAATCTTTCACGACCATTTAAGGTATCTGATGACCGTCTCGATTTGCTTTCTTACATTGAGGTCAAATCTTCTGTCAAACAAATTCACTCCATTTCGTGCCTAACTGAGCCGCAACACCGTGTCTCCATCTGTGTCGAGATTCCGCCAACCACTCACGATCCGACTGAAAGTCAAGAAAGCGAAGAGACGTCGAGGCTGAAGTTCATCTCAGACTGATAGGCCCCACTGTCCACCGTTGAGTATAATGAAGATTAAATGGCTTTACGCAGACAAGAACAAGTTAGCCAACCGTCCAGTAAATATGGCGAACAGATTACATCTTGCCTCACTTCCTTTTCTTCCCACTTTTCTCGACGTCTCCGTTTTTAATATAAAAAAAAGTCCGACAATCTTTCATAAAATTCCACATCATTAGAAAATTATTGTTGTTCTTATTAAATAATAGTGACCTTCACTAATTCGCTATGCGAAATATAAAAAAAAAAATGAAAAACAATTCTTGTAAAAATTCATTTTTCAACGAAAAAATATATTTTTCTTAAGAAAACAGTGTCCTTAATAAATCTTATTCATGAAAGCAATTAAAAAATTTTCCAATTAAATAATCTCAGTTTTATTGCATTTTTTATTTTACGATTCGGAGTAAATTTTCAGAAAATGAGTAACAGTTTACAAAATAAAATTGATTATTTACATTCTCCAAGGAAATAATAAAACAAATTT
This sequence comes from Acanthosepion pharaonis, assembly GCA_903632075.3. Classification (NCBI taxonomy): domain Eukaryota; kingdom Metazoa; phylum Mollusca; class Cephalopoda; order Sepiida; family Sepiidae; genus Acanthosepion; species Acanthosepion pharaonis. The sequence continues at coordinate 3,872,664 of CAHIKZ030004810.1, read as the reverse complement.
TGTAATTAAAATTTAATCTAAATTACATGAAATTAAGTAATTGTTGGAGTAACATATGTAAAAAAAAAATAATTTCATTCATTTGTGAATAAGTCTTAAAAGTTTCAATAAAATCCGACAATTTTTTGATTTTTGCAAGAATTTCCAAATCACTGTTTTTTGTCGGAAAAAAAGCGCTAAAACACCAATATGCTGATTTTTTTTTTAGCGAATTAGTGGAGGTACCTATTAAATAACCATTTTAAGCTTTATTTCTTTTCTTTTTTTCTTTTTTTTTTTTTTTTTTTCACAAGGCGCGGGGACCACCCGAGGTAGAGGGTTACGTTGCAGTGTTTCCCAAACTTTTTTTCTCCGGGCCGCATTTTCAGAATGAAAATTTCACTTGCGCCTTACTAAATTTTATGTGATAAAAAGTACGCCTAAAAATAAAGAAAACTAAAAAATAGGGTGAGATTTAAAGGGAGATAACCGGGGATTCAAAATCAACATCATCATTGATAACTCTCTCCTCCGATTTGCTGATCCTAGTTACTAGATTATTAATACTTGTGATATAATGCAAAAATATCATAATGATAAAATCGGTCAACAATTATTTATAAGTATTTATACTGAGATTCATGCATGCAATTACAAATAATCCATAATCATATTTAAAATTTTGAAATCATATTTATTTTTGGCGTATAAATTTTTTGAAACTGTTTCTAAATCTTTGATTGTCTTTCAATCATTCCGCCTCACCTGCTATCCTCTTCAGCCGCAACTATGAGGTACGCTGGACCGTTTGGAAATCATCGCGTTAATAGATGTGGATAGAAGGGGAAGATAACGGTTAACTCTAGACTTTAACAGGTCAAGATTGTAGTGATCGGGGAAACATCCTCTTGGGAGTCTGTTCCACAGAGCAGTGGTTTGCAGGAAGAGGCTGTTTGAGTGGAACTTACTTCTCATCTATGGAATACTGAGGGAATGTTGATAGTTTGCTACTAGATAAGCGGCATGACAGGTCCTAGCCGTGAAGATTAAACCTAGCGGAACCCAGGATTGATGTTCGTCCGAGCACTTTCCATGGAAATAGCGATAGGGCAGTGAGAGACTCGCCACATTCCACCTGCGAGAGAGAGAGAGAGAGGGGGTGGAACGTGGAAAATAATACTTCTCCAACAAGGACTCGTTTTGAAATCTATCAAGGCTAGAAAATGAGGACTGGGCACCTCCCGCCCAAATATATCAGTTTTTGGCCTGATCTGGCATTTATAAAGATAGAGGATAGAATGAGGAGTCAGGTACTTACTGGAGCGGTACAAGGAGTCGATAATTTTACAGGCATCCTTAGCCACGGTTCGTATGTATGAGTTCCACTTCAGGTCAGGTGTGAGTTTGAAGCCCAGTATTCTTTCAAGGTACGGTGCCTCCTCGAGAGGACATTCGTTTATCGTGACTAACGGTAGTTCGTGTTCTGATCGGTAGAGATGGAATGTAACTAGTTTGGCTTTCAAGGCACTTCTAATTTTAATAGCGGTTGGAAAATGCGACACCGAAATTCGAACAAGCATTGGAGTAGCAAAATATGCCTTCCAAAAGTTAATGGAGAGATCAATAAAAGTACGTAATATGTATGGCCAAGGAGTTCAAAAGTTAATCAGTTATGTGCCATGCGTGATACACAATTAGGCGATCATGTATTTTTCGATACATGACTGACGAGGCAGATTTTTTTTTCCCGCAGTAGGCTGCAATTTTTTTCTGCGTTCAACCAGTTGAAATCCAAGGTTAGAGAACCCGGTCTGTTCTGCTATTTACCCATAGCTGGGTGGGAGAGAAGAAAAGGATTCATATCTTTCCCAAGGGTATTAGGACATGAGTAATGGATTCGACTGGAATTCGAACTCGGCTCACCGAGCCGTTACCCATTACTTCACTGTTCGAAAGTACGAATTTGATTCGTTCTGGAGACACGTAGATCAAAAAACCGCCCCTGACCATAGCGTTGATGGGACTGTGATGATGAACGTCTAAAGTCACTAAGGGAAAGGAATTCCCCGCAAAGTACTCGGGAATAAGCAAAGATGTTAAGCACATCACAATCTATCACATGCCGATACTGAGTAAAGATAAGGAAAGACAGCAAACTGGACGTTTGGGTCCCACACGCTTTTAGCAAGAAGAACAAAGCGGATAGTGACAGGTCTTCTTTCACAACATAGACATAACCCGTCCCTTAAAAATATCATGACAGGCGATGAAAAGTGGGTACCATATGACAATGTTCAACGTAAAGGGCAATGGATTGACAAAAATAAATCCCTACAATCGACTTCAAAAGCTGAGCTCAATGGAGGAAATGTTATTTTACGCGTACGGTACTGCCGTCAAGGTGTTATCCATTCAGATTTCAACGCAGGGGAACATAAAATGCACATTTATCCATCCAACCGCTGTAACGTGTCTTAGAAAGGTTTAATCAAAAAACGCCCTACACTCGTCAACAAGACACATGTTTTTCTCTTCCATAGCAATGCAAGATAGCATGCATCAAGGATAACACAGAGAAACAATTTAGAACTCTACCCGACCTGCCATATTCACCTATCGTTGCACCAATCAATTATTACCTTTTGCAATCGATGCAAAATGCTTTGATGAGGAAAGTTTTCTCTAATGCAAATCAGATTCAGTTGTTCGTAGAAAATCTTTTCACGTCAAAACCTGCAGAATTTTACACAAAAAGAAAAAAATGTCAAATAATGATGAAATGATATATATATATATATATATATATATATATATATATATATATATATATATATATATCTTTCCACTACCATAAAATATACCATATATATATATATATATATATATATATATATATATATATATATATATATATCTCCTCCCATTACCATAAAATCACTGATATACGCAACCATATATATATTCAAAATTAAAAATTAATCAGTTTGTCTGACGATCGCAAATAACGTGAAACCCAGGGTCACAAACTCATCAACCCAACTAAATGTTAGCTCTATCACTGATATTGAGCGCTTTCAATAAGCCCCGAGCATATACTATATATAAATAATATATATATAAAATTGCATATATATATATATATATATATATATATATATATATATATATATATATATATATACATATATATATATACATATATATTTATATATATATATATATATATATATATATATATATTAATGGAATCACCCCAAACAAGGCAGCAATGCCACTAAAATATAAGGGATTACAGAGTGTAGAAGAATTTGGAACAGAAAGAGAAGAAAGTAATCAGGTGGGCAGTAGATAGCGATTGACATTGCTTCTAAATTTTTTCTGATTAAATTTGTCTGGAAACTGGAAAGGAGTTACACAAGTAAGAAGAGAGAAGACATCGTTGCACTTACATCTTGCCAGCTCAACTGTGAGATCTTGACCCTACGCTTATATTCAAAACTCTAGGTACCCTAGAGAAGAGCTCATTCGAATAATTACCATGAACGTATTGAATAATTGAATCAAATATAATTGCACTTAATTAATTTTTAAGAATAAAGTTTATACAAAATGTAAATTATTTATAACTTAACTTTTTTTTCTTTGTTTACAGAAGAAAAGATAAATAGATACGTTGCTTTGAGCATGCGCATTTGCAAATGAGTTATAGCTTTTTAAGTAACAATGAACTATGTGTTTCTCTTAAACTAAACATACATCAGATTTCAGTCTAGCAACAGTGCTTACATATTAAAGAGGTACATTATTGTGTCCACGGGTGTTTCCCTCCAGCCCACCGGGCCCCCGTCCGACCTCAAATATTTCAGTCCTTGCGATTTAAAGCGTGCTTGTGTGTTTGCGTAGTATTTTTAGTTTTGTGCGTTTATCTTTTGTGTGTGCTAGAGTTTCCTCTTATAGGTAACTCCCCCTATATAAATTCATAGCTTACTGAGTTAAAGTGTGTGTGTGCGTGTGTGTGCGCGCGCGTGTGTGTGTGTGTGTGTGTGTGTGTGTGTGTGTGTGTGTGTGTGTGTGTGTGTGTGTGTGTGTGTGACCTCAGCCCTCCACCCGATCATGCAGCACGCCTACCTTGGCGTTAAAAGACCGGCGCCATTTCTCCTAGTCAAACCCTCCTGACAATCCGTCGTCTTCTCGCGTTTCCTCCTATCCGGCCTTCAGTCGCCTAAATAGCCAGTAAATGATCGACTATTAACGCCCATCACTTATTTATTATCCATCCCATGTTAGATGCGGACAAAGAGAAGGAGATACCTAAGTCGGAGGACACCTGCCATTAGACAATTACTTTCAAAGACATTCAGGTAGAGCTTTCATCTCAGCCATATCCTGTCGTCGTCATAATGATATCTTTTACTCTGGAGTATAATACAATTTTAAAGTCACAAATGTGAATTCTATGAATTTTATTCCAAATCGGGATAACCACTTTTTTCGCTAAAGCATTAATTTAACGAATAACATATTAAATGCTTTAATTAAAAAGATGACGCCATGTTCTTTTTCGTATTTATTATGTTCAGCAACTTAAGAACATATCAACATTTTTTAAGTGTTAAGAACTCAAGATAAACCTTTCCAAAATAGAAAGTATGAGTTGTAATTGGAATGATATGGCAGATCGATTTTGGAACTGTGATATTGCACTCAATTGAAAAGTTAGAGTTTGATATGATAAATAATGACACATAATATCTTTTTTTCCAAATCTTCATTATTTTTTGAGGAAATGAGTTTAAAAGATTATGTTTAGTTTCAAAATCGTAGCGTTGGAATTTCATTCCGGTGATCAGCGAAAGCTTTATAGCAGAGCCATATAAAATTTAAAATTAACTGAAGCTTTACAAATTTTATATGGACAAGAGGCATGGCACAAGCCCATTATTACTAAATCATTATACTATCACATAAGACCTTCATTTACTTCAAAGGAATATTATACAGAACAATTTAGTTATATTATGATGTAACATGTTACACACTGTATAACATACAATGCAATAGTTTTAGATGGCTTTTCAATAAACAATGCAAATTTAAAACATGGTTTATAATTTGTGCCCAGCCCTATTATTATATACATTTTTGTGACTTTTTATGTTTAAACATTCTTTTTTATAGATACAAATATTTAAGTAAATGCTCTGTTTATAATAAACAGTATTAAACAACATTTATCGACCTGAATGTCCGATAAATTGTCATGGAAAATATGCGTCCTCCGACACATATAGATATTTATAAATATAAATATTTGTATCTATAAAATAGAATGTATAAACATGAAAATGTCTAAAGATAATTGTCGGACTTTGTCCAGTTCATAATGTATGACGTCATTTGTCTACATCTGGATAAGCATTGAGCAGATATGAATGTACGTGAGAAAATCATGGAATTTTTTAGTTTAAAAACAGTAAAATCGACCAGCCTAGCCGATCTCTTCTTCGTAGCGAAATCAATAGAAGCACGTCATGCTATATGACGGTTTGGTATAAGATACAGGTTCGATTCATGTCGGGTGATGAATATTTTCTATGAAAATTTCTCAGGCTGGTAAATGTTGTTTAATACTGTTTATTATAAACAAAGCATTTACTTAAATATTTGTATCTAGAAAAAGAATGTATAAACATAAAGTTGTCTTAAAATAATTTTCAGACTTTGTCCATTTCATACATTTTTATCTATTTTTTTATTAATTATGATCTAACAAATGATCTAACAAAACATATTCATTGAGTAGCCCTTTTCTGTAATCTTTTATCTTTCTTTACACAGTTTTTGCAGTAAAAACGAATATTTTGCTTGTGGTATTTCATAATTAGGGGTGGACGGTGTAGTAATGAATAGCGACTCGGATTGAGGAATCGAATCCATTACATTCACTTATATGCTAATACCCTTGGGAAAGGTATGAATCCGCTTCTTCTCCCGACCCCAGCTATCCAAGGCTATAGAACCCGGACAGACCGGGTTCTATAGCCTTGGATGGCAACTGGTCTACGCAGAAAGAAATGGCAACCTACTGCGGGAAAAATCTGCCTCGTCAGTCATGTATCAAAAGATATATGATCGCCTATGCGTGTATCACTCATGGCATATAATGATTGACTGATTCATAATTAGAATTCTGGTTTTAATATATTTTCCATTCAATATATCGAATGCAAGAAGATATTAAGTTTATTTAGGTTTAATTCTTGAAATAGTAAAATTTTGAAGTCAGTTTGTAAGCAAAAGTCAGATTAAATGAGGTATTTCTGTACATATTTTCAGATGATATTTAAAAATAAATGCTCAAAAACTGGTGAATGCTGTGAAGCTAATTTTGGGTATCAGTTCTTACATTAAACCTCAGCTTTTACATTGAATGCAATGTTGATTTTCTTGAGAAAATTAGAATGAATGTAGTGATCGCTCACCGTGAATCCATCACAAAATTTCAGTATGTGAAATTAGTATATACTAAGCGTTTCATATACCTCAGTCGGTGGCACAGTTATAACAAAGTAAGGATATTGAGTATAAAATACGCTGCGCTGTGGGTAGCTTCACGAAATACATAAAGTTCCTACAAACACCAAAACATTAACAAAACTCATATTCTTAAATAAATAGTCTCATAAGATCAAAACTTTCATGTGGATGTCATGCGCACAGAAATTTCTAAAATCTGTGCTGTATAAAACCACTTTTTCAAGTCCATGATTTAAAATGACTTCAAGTAAATGAGGCTGGTAGGTCTCAGAGGGGACCATACTACATCAGACCACGTGGACTGGCGTTACATAATCACAAAGAACAATACCAAATAACAGAAACCACATGACTTGTGAACGTTCAACGGCGGACAGAAACTAAATCTAATTGCCTATGTGTTATACTGGAACATACCTATTCTATTGTTAATAGACTCTTCCACCTATAATAATTAGTAGTAGCAGTCGCCAGTGAGCTCAGTGAGTTGGTGAGTCAGTCGATGTCGGACATTAAAGTATCAACCACCACAACTAGATTACTGCGTCATTAACTATTATATCAAGTTCCTAACGTACTGTACGTCGAACCTTATAGGACCGACTTAGTGAAATACAAGCCCCCACTGTGAAACTACTCTATAACAATATGTAAATCGAAGAGAAAGTAATGACATAATCAATATGTTGACATTCCACAACACATCAAACAAAAGGTTAGAAAGGAAACCCCCATTAATACTGGAAAGCGTAATAACAGCTAGTGGACTTGAGAAGCCTATTTTACCGAAAAATTGTTTTAAGAGAAACAGATTATACATTTCAACGGGCAGTAAGATTTTATAAATTCCAACTGGCCGTTCGTTTAATGAATACTGAATTCTTTCAAAAGCAAGAAACGGCGAACCATTACAAATGGAATCTGTGAACTGAATTCCAATACTCACTGGATTTGTTTCGTTCACTTACACTAAAAATCATGTAAAAAGCAAAAATCACTTTCCTTCCTATCGGTTATATGGTAGAGTAGACTGATCTCTTTGGCCTTAAAACAACTCTGCTAAATATTATATGAAGGACTGTGTAAAATATCTAGAATTTAAAGAATTTGCAATAAGTTTACAGGGTGCGATGGATAAATTGTCGTCTAAATGCCGCTAAAATGAAAATAATACTAACTTCTCATTTTATTAGGTTGGTGCAAAAATAATGTCGTTTTTGACGTTCAACTTCAAAAGATCATAACTTCTTTCATAATAAACTTTATTAATCGAAATAAGAACCATTAGAATCGACACATTTTTGCCAACGATAAACAAATTTATTTATCCCATTAGCATAGAAATCCGGAGTTCTGGAAGCGATGAAGTCATTGAAGGCCGATTCGGCATCATCTCGGCTTTTGAAGCATTTTTCGCGCAGGAAGTTGTCGAAAAAGTGATAATCGGTGGGCGAGAGGTCCGGTGAATATGGCGGATGAGGCAGAGTCTCGTAGCCTAATTCGTTCAGCTGCAGGGTCAGTTGAGCAAAATGCGGGAGAGCGTTGTCATGGAGGAGAATTGGTCCCTTCATATTGACCAATCTCGGGCACATACGTTGGAGCTTCTGGTGCATTTCGTCAATTTGTCGGCAGTGCTTCTCCGCCGTAATCGTTTCGCCCGGATTCAAGAAGCTGTGATGGATGAGACCGGCCGCAGACCACCAAACAGTCACCATAACCTTTTTTTGGCGCAATTTAGGATCCGGGAAGTGTTGTGGAGCTTCTCCGGTATCCAACCACTGTACCGAACGTCGCCGGTTGTTGTAGAGGATCCACTTCTCATCACACGTGACAATCTGCTCGAGAAATGGGTCGTTTTTGCTGCGCAGAAGGAGCGTAGAAGACACCTCAAAACGACGATTTTTTGATTATCGTTCAATTCATGCGGCACCCATTTATTCAACTTTTTTGACTTCCCTATTTGCTTTAAATGGCGAACGGCTGTTGAGTGGTCGACCTCGAGTTCAACAGCAACTTCTCGTGTGGTTTTGCGAGGATCGGCTTCAATTAAGGCTTTCAAATGTTCGTTATCAACCGCAGTCGACCGGCCGCGACCGTCTTCATCTTCGAGGCTCTCGTCACCATTACGAAATTTCTTGAACCACCGTTGTGTCACACGTTCGTTAGTGGTTCCTGGGCCAAACGCATCATTGATATCACGAGCTGTCTCGGCAGCTTTTCGGCCTAGTTTGAACTGGAACAAGAAAATCGTGCGGATTTGAATTTTGTCCATGCTGTTGAAAAACCTGCAAAAAAATGAATGAAGAGATTGAGAACGGTAACGAATAACACGATTCGATAGAGCGAAAAACGCGCTTCAAAATGATATATAACATGGCTATATATATCAATGAATTAATTCAGAAATCATATATAAAAGTAACATATATGAGAAAATGACATTATTTTTGCACCAACCTAATAACAGATATACTTACCAACATTACACAAAAATATCTTAAAATACAAAAGAGAAAAATTATTCAATAAAATCGCCATCGGCTTCAACCACGGCGTCCAGGCGGCTTCTGCACCATACCACACAAACAGGAGAACCCTGTCATGGTTGCCAGATAATTTCTGCGACCACATCACCCCTTCCATCTGACAACCAAACTCCCCAGACTACATACATATATATATATATATATATATATATATATATATATGTTCAGTTGTATGGATATGAGTTTGTGGCCCTGGGTTTCAATAAGTACTGCGCATATAAAAATATATATATATATATATATATATATATATATATATATATATATGTGTGTGTGTGTGTGTGTGTGTGTGTGTGTGTGTGTGTGTGTGTGTGTATATATATATATATTGCGCTGTTATTTGAATGCATATAAGATCAAAGCCATCTGTGTATGGTGGGCCCAGTCTAAAATAAAAATTGTTAACATTTATGGAATGCGACATTCCATAAATGTTATCAAATTTTACCATTTGCGTTTGAAGTCATTATGTGAAGTTTTTTCTTTAGAATAGCATAGTTAATTCTTTATGCAAAAAAGAAAAAAATTAAAATGACATATCAAATCCATCATATCTAAAGAAAGTAGTACTAAGTGAGTGAATGGTACGTCAATCCAAACTATTAAGTAAATAATTCAAATTTCTCAATTCTAGAGACTATCCACTGAACGACGAGAAAGAAGAAAGGAAACAAAGAAAGAAAGGTTCACATCTCCGAGATTGTTTTGAAATGTCACGAGTAACAATTACTAGAGTTGGAATAATTTTTACCTTTTTATCTATTAGTTCAATAAGACTTATCCTATCAGAAAGTAATTTTAATGTAATTGCTGCTTAAGATCATACCGCGTTGAAACACCGATTCCCGTAGGATCACCAATGTTAAGCGACGTTGAATCTGGAGGAGGCACGGTGAAATAATAGGAATCGGAGAGCCGAGTTCGAATTCCTGTCGAATCCATTAGTCACTTACGTGCTAATACCCTTGGGAAAAGTATGAATTCTATGAGTAAATAGCAGGACAAACCGGTTGACTTGGATGGTTACTGTATAAAGAAATGGCAACCTACTGCGGGAAAAAAATCTCAATACATGATCGCCTAATCGTGTATCACGCATGGCACTGACCTAGAAGAGTGACCATTTAGCCATACCAAGTAAACTTGGATGCGTGGGTGGTGTAATGGATAACGGTTCAGAATTGGAAATCGGAGAGTCGAGTTCGAATTCCAGTCGTTATATTCACTTACGCGCAAATGTTCCTCGAAATGATATGTCGCTACCTCTTCTCCCCCTGCTATGGGTTAATTAGTAGAACTTGTATCAGTAAATCATTATTATCTCCCAAAAATTCTTACAATCTAAAAGTATATCATGGCTTTAAATAACCCGCGAAAGGTTGATAAGCCGTAAAAATATGAGATCAATAAAGTGATAGCTATATATAAAATCAAGCAAAATTAGGTAGGATTATCAAAGATTATCTAGCGCTAGATACCGGAATACTGCGTGCTAGCTACAAGATTAGCTAGTTGAAGTTGGCTTGTTACCTCGATTTGATGGCTGTGCAAGCAAATGCTTCCGATGTCCCCATCAAGGTACACCGTAAAGTTATATTCTATTCGGATGTATTGAACTGTTTAGATTGATTGATTTCTTCCCAAGTATTAGAAAAATGTGGGGGACAAATGAAGTAGTTCGTTTCAAAAGGTGTGGCCCCGGGGTCTATGACATGCTGGAGTCGTTGTGATCTATCCAGATATGTTTCTCGGTTGTCCATAACTGAGTTGTACTTGTTGGGTGTGACTGCTGCATGGAATTTTCCCATGTATGCTCAATGAGACTTCAGTCAGGCAGGCGTTTGAAAGTTATATTCCCATTTTAAATAACCTGAAAAGGGTTGATAAGCCGTAAAAAACAAATCAATAAAATCATTGCTGCATTATTAAATCGAACAAAATTAGACAGGATGATTAAAGATTCTCTCGCATCAGGTAGAGGAATACTGTGAGCTAGCTACATGATCAGCTTTTTGAAGTTAGCTTGTCACTTGAGTTCGAGCAATATTGATATGCGAGGTGTGCAAACAAACGCTTCCGATGTCTCCATCAAGGTACACCGTAAAGTTATATTCTATTCGAATGTATTGAACTGTTCAGATTGATTGATTTCTTCCCAAATGTTAGAAAAATCTAGGGTACAAATGAAGTAGTTTATTTCGAAAGGTGTGAGATGTTGTCTACGGGATGTTGGAGTTATTGTGATGGTAGATCTATCCAAACATGTTTCTGGGTTGTCCGTAACTGAGTTGTATTTGTTGGGTGTGACTACAGCATGGAATTTTCCTATATATGCTCAACGAGGCTTCAGTCAGACGGGAGAATAGTGAAGTATCTGAAAGTCAGCCATGTGTTTATGGAAAAAGTTTCGTGTCGCCCAAACAAGGTGGTAGGTTGCGTTATCTTACCTGAGAAACATAGCAAGCATAAAAGAGTATTCGATAAGCTGTGTGTATATCATGCCTGTGAAGAGAACGACTGTTTTTATACGTAGTTTTTGTTAACGCTGCTTATCCTACGTCAATACAGAAACTACCACAGTTTGCCAAGACGCTCATGCAGTCTTTTCCGCATACGAATTCGAGCGTCTGCCTGAACTAGTTGAAAACATAACCAAAGCACACGGCACCATTCTTTCATAGTCTAATAGCGACATTCCCTGTTTCACTAAAATGCTATGTCATCGTGTCAATTATGCCAACTTTACAGAATGGTGGCTCGTCCTGGGCATGATGATAAGCTACATCCGGCCAACAAGGCCTCTGTTTGGGAGCATGGAACCGCCTCTTAACTGCTTAACTGGTCGACCCTGACCCGGGGGCGGTAATACCTAGTAGGGTCCCAGTTATGGGCAAATTATAAACCCCCAAATACAAATCAACAATTCATTTTTTATAATAAAATGAGCAACAATTCATTTTTTATAATAAAATGAGCAACAATTCATTTTTATATTAAAATGAGAATCAATGCAACACAAAAAAATATAAAAATACATTTTTATAGTAAAATTAGTAACTGTACATTTTATGATCTACAAATATATATCTAAAATAAATAAGTATATCCTGAAAGTATGCAATTATGTATAAAATATCTGTAGTTGATAGCATACAATTACGTAGAAAATTTTAAGATTTCGGCATTAAACAACCCATAGAGGTTGATATGCCGCAAAACAAAATCAACCAACCAACTGGCTGACGGCGACAAAGCCACAATGAATCTAGTGTACAATGTACCTTGCCCTGATTGATGGAATGAGTGGCATCATTAATAAACTATCCCATATAAGTTTCGTAGGGTTATTACCATCTTTTGTCACACTTGGGTTATTTGTGCTCGCTTTCAGGTTTCAAATTCCGCTCATAGTTGCACAAAATTCACGTATATGCTCTTGCTACTTTTCCTTGAGAAAATAATCCAAATAATCATGCTGCCTTCAAATTATGTTAAATCTGATGGCTGTCACACCTACACTACATCTTTGCCTATTACGTCACATTTACCTCATCCGGTAAAGTCTAAATGTATATAAATGAATGCAAGTGAAATATCCCAGT
>CAHIKZ030004810.1:3827500-3857500 GCA_903632075.3 Acanthosepion pharaonis | reverse complement strand
TTAATATATATATGTATATTAAAACCAGCCACTTGTTATTTTTGTATTGAAATATTCTGCCACAAACATTATTGTATGTTATATTAATTTATTGCAAAGGATAGGTAAGTAGGCTTTATGTAATCTTTTTGTATGTAACAGCAATTGAAGTTTCAAATTTTTTTTATCTTATGTAGATCTATAGTTATATAAATGATATCCTTGTAGAGGCTATGGTGAATGTGTATTAAAATGCGTAATAAAAAAGTTTAATGAATTAAAGATTTTGTTACAGATTACTAATACTTGTAAAAGTTTATGGTACAAAACTAGCAGCATTTAATATTTGAAGTCTAGTGTAATATAAATAAATTATTAAACTGTCATCAGTGAACCATTTTTGTTGAGCTTATATTAAATCATAAAATAAATCCTTTCAGCAAGGATTCAGTGAATACACACCAACCAGTAACAGTGACATTGTGAGACACACCGCCACTGAGGGCCACAATGTCAATATCTTTTCTATTACTGTTTAAAGTCTACCAAACTCCCTCCCAAAAAATTATATATATATATGTATATATGGCTTGTCCCATAATTAACTATCTATCCAGTGAAATCAGACAAGTTTTTAAAAACTTACTTTTATTTCTGTTCATAATGTTTTATATGTGTTAGAAGCGTATCAATTTCTAATTTTGTTTAGAACTTTATAATCATTTTTATTTATTTTTCTAATTTTATTTTTATTCCTTTTCCGACCCCCTGTTCATCCTGAATCCACAAAAATGCATATTTGTTAACCCCCTATCCCGGATTTCTTTGCATGGGGTTTCATACAAGCATAGGTTTATCGCCAAAAGATTAATAGTTTAGCTGGGCTTAAAGAACGCATTAAGTTTAGCAGTTCAGTAGATCACTGTAATGCTTCAAAATGTATTTTGCAGCGCTAAAGATAGATTTAAAATTTGCAGCGATACAGACAGAAGACATGTTGAAAATTTTCAATAAAGTTGTCACATAAGTTTTATAAGTATCTGTCTATATTTTGAGATGAGGTATTATGTACACTATTTACATTATTCGGACTATTGTTCTCATCTTTGTCGCCATATTTATTACAACGTTTCGGCCTTTCAGTATCTGTCAATATTTCTGAGATGAAGTATTATGTACACTATTTACATTATTCGGACTATTGTTCTCATCTTTGTCGCCATATTTATTACAACGTGTCGGCCTTTCAGTATCTGTCTATATTTCTGAGATGAAGTATTATGTACACTATTTACATTATTCGGACTATTGTTCTCATCTTTGTCGCCATATTTATCACAACGTTTCGGCCTTTCAGTATCTGTCTATATTTCTGAGATGAAGTATTATGTACACTATTTACATTATTCGCACTATTGTTCTCATCTTTGTCGCCATATTTATCACAACGTTTCGGCCGTTGTACGCTCCGGCCGTTGTACGCTCCGGCCTTCTTCAGGTGGTTGGAATGTCGAACTGAACCCTTTATTTCGCTCGCTGGGGTAAACTGTTCTAGTTCCACATGCCATGTCTAATGGATGTCAGTTATCAGTAAGCTCTTGCTAATTCCTCTCTCCAAGTTTTCCACTGCCTTAACCAAGTATTGAACTCACACATTTTGGGTCCTGTCACTGGATCTAACTAACGCCTTTATCCACTGTGTCATGTGTCTTCACTGTGTCTTTATCCACTGTGCCATGTGTCCTCACTGTGTCTTTATCCACTGTGCCATGTGTCCTCACTGTGTCTTTATCCACTGTGCCATGTGTCCTCAAGTTAGTTAGATAGCGTTAGTTAAAAATCGACATAATGAATATAACATCAATCAGTTAAGTGACATATTTTAGGTCTGTATTAATTATAAAAACCTCATTTTTTAGTGGATACTCGTATTTTTTTTATTTATTAAACATTATGTTTAGTTACTTTTCGTCTACCGACCTGAATTTACTGTTTAATAAATAGAGCGTCTACTCAAATACGTTTATCCTCTAAAAATAACGTTTATAATGTATATATATATATATATATATATATATATATATATATATATATATATATATATATATATATATATATATATATATGAGGAGAGAGGTACGTAATTAATTTTTATTTATTAAAACAGACATTTTAAAATAAGAAAATTAACAAAAATGTTAGGAAATAAATAATGTTGCCAAAAAAAATAACATCGAAACGACTAGAAAAACAGCTGAACTGATATATATATATATATATATATATATATATATATATATATATATATATATTAACTATACTCGTTTCGAAAAACCCTCAATTTTTGATTTGCCAATAATCAAATCAATCTCGAGGGAAAAAAGGATTTTAAAAATAGAAAGAGCTAGAAACATGAACTTCTGTCGAAAAAAAATCGCACAGATAAAGGTTTGAAGCCCAAAGAAAAAAAACCCGACACGCGTAAACAACTAACAAACAAAAGAGCTCAATACTACCGTAGAGCAGACCTAGATAAACCTAGTGAGCCAGACAAACCTACCTAGGTTTCATCTAAGCGGATCGTCAGGGAAAGCTGACATAAGTTTTATAAGTATCTATATTTCTGAGATGAGGCATTATGTACACTATTTACATTATTCGGACACAACGTTTCCAGCTTTCCCTGACGATCCGCTTAGGTGAAACCTGGGTAGGTTTGTCTGGCTCACTAGGGTTTATCTGTATATATATATATATATATATATATATATATATATGTGTGTATATGTGTGTGTGTGTGTGTGTGTGTGTGTGTGTGTGTGTGTGTCTATGCATACACACAGTCGAAAATGAAAAAATGAAAGAAATATCTCCTACTTATTTCTACTGTATATTTCTTTATGACTATAGACGTTATTTGTAATAGCTACACATATTTGAGTTGCAATTCGCGTTTTTTTTAATTTTATTAAAAGTGAAATTTATACCAACCAAAACTCTTTTCAATTTCCCTGTATAAAAATTAAGAAAACGGTCATCGATAGCAACTCAAGCACTTATAACTATTAAAAAATATTGTCGAATTCTCATAAAAAATATTGTCGAATTTTTTAATGTCGAATCCTTATTACTATAAATGTTATTTGAACTTTATTATTATGTTATAGTATAAACGTTATTCATATATACATATATATATATATACACACACACATATATATATATATATGTGTGTGTGTGTGTTTGTAAGACGAGGAAACAAATACACAATGCATTCTTCGAAACTCATACATAGAAATATAAATACAAAAGAAAGTTAATAAAACTCATACAGTCTCAAAGTGAATAATTTATTCAATATGGCTTCTATTATTTTCAAATACAGTTTGAAGACGACCTTCAAAAGCTGCACAACACGTAACCACAAAGTCCTTGGACATTTTTCCCGTTTCTCTTTGATGGCAACTTGGAGATTATTCATGTTGGGGTAGGGGGTTGTCAACCTGTTCCAAAACGCCACACACGGCGTAGTTTAGTGGGTTCAGGTCCGGGCTGGGGGAGGGTCAGAAACCCGCTGGCCATAAATCAGTATATTTACAGAAGTTCTGTACCAAGACCACCGGTGGTCTTGGCTGTGTGCCTGAGAGAACCGCCTTGGGTCTAGACGTAGTTGACTTCGGGGTATTTGGCTCTGAGCCAAGAAAAAAAAACATTGTACTTCGGCTATTCGTAGTTGGCATCACCAGCAATCTTTTCTCCAAGCTTGTAGCTTTTTTTTGAGTCCATAACACCCAAGACCAATGGATGGATGCCTGGTCCTAAAAGTTCCGTCGATATCAACAATTAACTCCCCGAGGTACCGGTCATTTCAGCGATTTCCACCTGTGCTCATATTAAAAATTGTTGCATCTTTATTGGGATTTTCCC
The DNA here is from genome assembly GCA_903632075.3 of Acanthosepion pharaonis. Classification (NCBI taxonomy): domain Eukaryota; kingdom Metazoa; phylum Mollusca; class Cephalopoda; order Sepiida; family Sepiidae; genus Acanthosepion; species Acanthosepion pharaonis. The sequence goes on along the minus strand of CAHIKZ030004810.1, from coordinate 3,853,594 downwards.
AATTATATTTGGTAACAAAAATATTGTGACGCCAGCAAGAAGAAAGGCACACAAACACAGATGAAAATGTTTGAAAAAATTTGTATTGTAGGAAAAGAGAGAAAAGTTTCTTGCAAACAGTCGGGTTTGCGGAACTTATCTGAAAGATGCGTCCTTTTAACAGTTTTATATTTCCTGTGTCGTTTTGGCTGGGTTGAAGAAAATAGAGTCTTGACTTCTGTGCTTCAGTTTCTGTCTAAATCCACACACGTGTCCTGGTGTTTAGATGACGGAGAGTTCAGACGGGGAATGTGTTGTCACTGAGGGTCCCAACACGCAAAAGAGGAAGAGAGCTTGTAAAAACCGCTCCGTGGGGGTTTGGTGAAAATCTAAAAACGTAGCCTGTGATTGATTGTTTTTCATCCAATCACAGGGCACCCAGTTAGCGACTCCGTAATAATTTCAATATCTTTTCTGCTAATGCGCCTCAAATATTGTAAAGTTACTTATCGCAAATATTAATTCACCCGAAGAAATTATATATTTTAAATAAAATTTTAATTGTTTTTTTTTTTCATTACTAAATTTTGGGCACGCTTTTGAAATTATAAATTTTATTTTTAAATAAAAAATTGTTTAGCTTGCCTCGCAACAACTCCAAATTTCAGAATGAAAAATTACCGAAAATCAGGAAGTTATTGACATTTCGTGAATGCGGGTGTTATCCGAGGTACATACAAGGAATATTTTACAATTTAAAAAAAAATGTTTTTGGCGTGTTTATCATAGTGAGCGCGAATGCAGACCCCATGCTGAGATATAGCGTATCCGAATCGATCACATTTGGGACGATCGCATAGTTCAATCCAATTAGGGTGCAATTGAATGCTTCGGTCTTGGAAAATTTGGTGTGAATTTTAGTAAATATAATTTTGTTTTTATTTTGGAGTGAATTAATATTTTGGGGTGAATTAACAGAAAATCCGACATAATCAACTTAGAAAGCTTGGCGTCCTTTTAGAAGGTTCAAAGCCCAGGTTGTCGTCCACAGTTGTTTTAAAGGTTTGGAGATTTTCTATTAGCTCAGCAGCTTCCTTATGATTATTATTGTTGGGTCATTTGCATTTAATGAATCCTTAATCTGTTTCTCTTGCTGTCTGGCTTCGTTTAGATGCAGTTACCCACTTGTGCTTTCCTTCTTGACATTGTAGGTCAGTGATTCTCCGCTTTGGTAATAACGATCTCTTATTGCCGCTATTTATTCTCAAGGAGATATTAAGTGTTCAGGGACATTGTTGAAGACGATATAATTCAATATTTTAAACTGGGATTAGACTTGTTAGATATACTTATCTTTTTGTATCCATATTTACATTCTAAGACATATTTCAATTAGAATGCGATCGCTCTCTGTCTATAGAGCAAGAACCTGCACATCAAAGGCAGGTAGCTTCTAGGGTTGAACTCTGTGACCATCCTTTGACTGTTCTCGCCACTTTTAGCATGGGGAGTGTTCGGGATAATTCCTGAAAGGAATGGAAGGGTGGAAATGCTCCTAAAATAGTCCCTGTAAAAACAAAAATGAATGATTGAACTTACGTTATTGTTGCTGGGTGAGAGATTGACGGAGTTAGCGAGGGAAGCGTCTATGTTTCTGGAAGCTTGGAGATTGGTGCCCAGCCTCATCTGCTGTATCGCTCGAAAAGGACTACTTTAAAAATTAATACTGCACATGCTCCCGTTATTTTCTTTCTTTTTCTTTCTTTCTTTCTTTCTTTTTTTCTTTTTTTCTTTCTTTCTTTCTTTCTTTTTTTCTTTCTTTCTTTTTCTTTCTTTCTTTTTTCTTTCTTTCTTTCTTTCTTTCTTTCTTTTTTCTTTCATTCTTTCTTTCTTTCTTTTTCTTTCATTCTTTCTTTCTTTCATTCTTTCATTCTTTCTTTCTTTCTTTTTTCTTTCTTTCTTTCTTTTCTTTCTTTCTTTCTTTTTTCTTTTTCTTTCTTTCTTTTTTCTTTCTTTCTTTCTTTCTTTCTTTTTTCTTTCATTCTTTCATTTCTTTCATTCTTTCATTCTTTCTTTCTTTTTTCTTTCATTCTTTCATTCTTTCATTCTTTTTTTTTTTTTTCTTTCTTTTCTTTCTTTCTTTCTTTTTTTTCATTCTTTCTTTCTTTATTTCTTTCTTTCTTTCTTTTCTTTCTTTCTTTCTTTGGTGTACAGCCATGGCCAGTGCGTACTACGCCATGTGTGGTTTGTGACCCTCGCCATCTCATCAATATTTGCTTTTTTTCTTACCTACATTAATATACGTTTCAAAGTAAACCAAGTACAAATGAATATTAAACAATGAAAATTTTTGCAGATTTTGGCGCCATCCTGGGTTCTTTCTTTTCGTCCAAATTCGTGAATTTGTTTTGCTCCTGCTAAGTCTCGAAAAAAACACTATATAAAATTCACTATTTTTTTTATCTCTAATGTTGTTAAAATTATTCAACATTCTAAAAAAATCTCAAGTTGAGTTAAAAGTTTAATTTAGTTTGTTTAGTTAGTTTTTCCTTCCGCTTATGCAGTTAGGCATCGCGGGGAGACACAGTTGTCTGTCAGCGGCAAGGCGAGTGGTCCGGAGGAGAGATACTTCGTGGGCTCTGAGATTGTCTGCCACTGAGTCGCTCCAGGATCTTCTTGGTCTGCCTCTCTCTCCCCAGCCAGAGTACCTGTGTATGCACGTACGACTGATTGGTTGATAGACATACGAGTAAGGTGTCCGAACCACTTGATCGTTCGATGTATTATATGTTTGGTATTGCTCCTACCATATCTCTTATTGCCTCATTCTTGTTGATGTTAAAAACTGCCGAAAAACATTGTTGATTTATTTAAGACGGAACGATCTATTTTAACATGTCTCTAATTTTTATTTAGATAAATTGCATTTATTTCCAACATTTCTAGTTGAATTGATCACCTATATTACATATGATCCATTATTGTACATAATTAGGTTGCAATAAAAGGTAAATTTTCATTTTAACACCCGAGCGCTATTATCCCTTCAAATTTTTCCAAAATAGTCTCATTTCCGTGCAAATGTATATGCTGAACTCAAATCAACAATTAGATATTAAAGAAACCTACGTTTTTGGATGTTAACGACCAGAAAAACATCGAACTTCTTCTCGCTCTTTTTGTCATCCCTTACCGGCTTATTGATAAGTAATTAAGTTCTGAATTCTGTCGGCGGACGTATACAATTTGGGCCTATTTACTCCCTTCACAGTAATTCCTTGTAGTTAACTTTCAAATTAGGGTTAGGTGTTTTTTTTTTTTTTTTTTTTTGGTTATTCTTTTTTTTTTTTAAAGAAGAAAGTTAACTTTCAAATTAGAGTTAGGTGTTTGTTTGTTTTTTTGGTTATATTTTTTTTTTAAAGAATAAAGTTAACTTTCAAATTAGGGTTAGGTGTTTTTTTTTTCTTTTGTTATTCTTTTATTTGTCTATGTTTACATATATTTGAAAGTTAACTTTCTTAAATTAATTACAAAAAAAAAAAAAATTGCTTTACAGAAACGCGTACTAATTTCTGAAAAAATTAGTTCAGCAGTAAATGACGCCCGGATGTTAAAATGAAAATTTACCCAATAAAATTTGTATTTAATATGAATACTACGTTATGAAAATTGAAGTGTAGTAGAGTGGAGTGGAGTGGAGATTCAGAGAGAGGCTAGTATCATAGATTCGGTGGGGGCTCACGGGACCCTTGCACCAGCCCTGGGTGGAGCGGCGGTTACAACTATATAGTGAACATTTCAAATCAAAATTCAACCTCATAACTGTCAGGCTGCGAACTTATTGATCCGCCCTCGTCTTGCGTAAAAATAACCAACATTTCCTTTGTATAGCTAAATACGTCATAGCTTCTAATGTGCACAAACAGCTGCATGCATATGCACCCTTTCATGCATAGCAGAAGTACATATGACGAAAATGTGTCATGTATAATATCATATATTTACAAAACTTTCATGTGTTCTTAAACTATAAGCAAAAATGTGCATATAAATTTCCATTTGTAAATATTATGTGCGGCCATGCAAGAAACCACAAATAAATTTGAACTGAAGTGCATACAAGGAGATGCAGAAATGTTAGCTGCACCTCGAAAAGAGTTTACAAAATCTGATGATTTTTTTTTTTTTCTTTTATTTTCTGAATCACGTTTTGGTCGGGCTGACAAATTTTCGGCACATCATCTTACATTCAGAATGTCTTGACAAAAGCAAACTTAGCACACCTCAAAATTAAATCAAATCTATATATATATATATATATATATATATATATATATATATATATATATATATATATATATATAATGTTAGGAGGATGTGAAATAATCATAATTAAGTAATTCATCAGGTCTAATAATAATAATAAATATATATATATAGAATAATAATTATAATATATAATTAGATATATAATTAGATATATAATTAGATATATATAATATATATATATATATAGTGAATATATATATGTGTCTCTGTGTGTGTTTGTGTGTGTATAAAAGAAAATGGTTTAAAAATTTAAAAATATTAATATGTAAATTTTTAAACCCTTTTTCTTTTATGCTTGGAAATGTGATCTGAGGAACCAGGAAAAATCCCTTTCCTAGGGAAATAAAATATAATCTTCGGACCCTTAGGGTTGTTTGTTTTTTTTTAATTTAACTAATATTCGCTCTGTTTTTACATTGAGCTTTTTGGATTATATCCTTATTGGGATTATCCATACGGATTACCAAACATTTCATTAACTAACTACACACACACACACACACACACACACACACACACACACACACACACACACACACACAGATAGATAGATATATAATATTAGTGGTCAAGATATATATATATATATATATATATAAATTCCCAAGAGGATAGAATAAAGGCAGAACTCAATGTCCAGGACAGGGTAAGAATAAAATAAAAAATGCTCGAACACTAATATTCCATGGTTATAATTTATTACAGTGCAATCGTAATCAAACCTACAAATTCAAAAAAGCTACTTTTTTAAAAATTTATATATATATATATATATATATATATTATTGTTACTTCTAATATTATTTTTAGTGGATACTCGTATTTGAGTAGACGTTCCGTTTATTTTAAACAGTTTTTTTTTTATTTCTACTGGCCTGTGCACTCGAGAAAACTTTATAAAAAAATGTCTCCTCCGGTGGGATTCGAACCTGTATCCACATTATAGTGTTGAAGGCTTGTGCAGAAGCAACCACACTTTTTGGAAAGTCCAAATACAGTGAACTGACGCACAGTGTGCCACAAGGCCTAGATGATCATCCTTAGGTTTTGAAGTCAGAGTAGTCCTTCTCCTAGATCGGTTGCCATCCAAGTGTATTTACACGTCAGTGAATGTCACAAAATTTATTTAAAGCCAGAAAATATTTTTAGATTGTAAAATGAATTTTGTGGGTGGAAAAATAATAACGATTTAGTGATGCAAGTCTTACTAATTAACCCATAGCTGTGGGGAGAAGAGGTGGATTCAGACCTTTGCTCTCCGATTAGCAATTCCGAGCCATTATGCATGACAACATCCGAACATCCAAGCTTACAACAAATGGTATTCCCAAGTTGTCAGTCATCTAGATACTGACCAAGCTCAACGTTGCTTAACTTTGGTGATTGTACGGGAAACTGGCGTTTGAAATCTTACTACGGAGCCAAATAAATGGCACAGAAACATTTCTTGGGTGATACAGATTCACAATATGCTGCATGAATCTATCATATTTTGGCGGGAAATACACACACACCGAACTCGTCATTATATCATAGACAAGCAGGGCTACCCAGCGTTGGCTGGGCATTATATCAAAATAACTCTAAATAACAATATCTATATTTAAACTTGACGTAAATTAATTTATTATAACATTATATATTACAATTTAATTAAAACTTGTGTGACTATATATATATATATATATATATATATATAAACGTTCACGCCGTTCTGAAAATTTTGTATTTATGTGTGTATTTGTGCTCGTCTTAAACTGAAATATTTAAACCCTTAAAACCATATAAAGTCGGATTCAAACGTAATTTATTTGTGTATATATATATATTCGGCTCTCCCGTCGTATTCGACGTATGAGGGTCAAGCAGCCCAGTTCCTAGGAACCAACAGCCAGACTTGATTTGCTTATTGTGGTGAATGTTTTGTGTAGAACTATCTACAGTTATTAAAGACTCGGATACAGAGAATACTAATGGCCACAAGGTCTCCAAACGAAGAAAAGAAAAGATTTTTTTGAAAAAACATTTCTTTCATTTTGAATCAATAATTTTTTCATTTTTTTTCAGATATTTTTCTAGTGGATAAAGAAATTGAGTTTGTTTTCGTAAGGAAAACAAGTCTTACATGGAAAAATGTTCATTTATAAACAAATAAGCCCTTTATTAAATAAAATGATGAAATGTAAATTCTTTTAAAATTTTACATTATTGAATTAAATGTAATTTTTTGCCACCGTTTTTTACTTCCCAAAAATTATGTTATTTAATATATATATATATATATATATATATATATATATATATATATATATATATATATATATTAAAAGTTTACCTTGTCTGGAATATGAAATTATGGTAGTGAATATTCATATTTGAAACAGACGCCACAATTTTATTTCAAAGTGTGTGTATTACGTCTACCAAACTTAGAATTCTACGGTGGCAAAAAATGAAAAAAAAAAAATTTAAATAACATTTTTAAAATTATTTTTTTTAAGTACAAATGGTGGCAAAAATTACAATTAATTGAAAAATGTAAAATTTTAAAGAATTTTAAAACATTACTCCGTTGTGTTCCTCTCTCTCTCTCTCTCTCTCTCTATATATATATATATATTATATATATATATATATATATATATATATATATATATATATATATATATATAGAGAGAGAGAGAGAGAGAGAGAGAGAGAGAGAGAGAGAGAAGGCACGGTGGAGTAATGGATAACGGCTTGATTGAGGAATCGCAGAGCCAAGTTCAAATTACAGTCGAATCCATTACATTCATTTACGTGCTAATAACCTTGGGAAAAGGTATGAATCCTCTTCCTCTCCCTCCAATTATGGGTAAAATAGCAGGACAGCAGGACAGACTGGGATCTATAGCCTTGGATGGCAACTGGTCTAGGAGAAGGACATCTCTGAATTATATATATATATATATATATATATATATATATATATATATATATATATATATATATATATATATATATATATATATATATATATATATATATTTTTGCCAGCGTTTACTTAAAAAATAATTGAATTGTCTAGGGTTTATGTATGTAAGTAATTAGAAAAATGTTTAATGTTTTTTTATTAAAATTTTACCTTTTTTATCCGTCTTTATTTCCTCAAGGACACATGGCACAGTGGACAAAGGCGTTGGTTAGATCCAGTGACAGGACCCAAAATGTGTGAGTTCAATACCTGGTTAAGGCAGTGAAGAACTTGGAGAGGGGAATTAACAGGTGATAACTGACATCCATTAGACATGACACGTGGAACTAGTATAGTCTACTCCAGTGAGCGAAATAAAGGGTTCAGTTCGACATTCCAACCATCTGAAGAAGGCCAGAGCGTACAACGGCCGAAACATTGTGATAAATATGGCAACAAATGTAAGGACAATAGTCCGAATAATGTAAATAGTTTAACTTTTCTATATTTGTGTTTTTATATAAATTCAGTAAACAATTTATTAAGCAAAAGTATGGAATAATTTGCAATTCATTTATTATTCATTCACTGATTTTGTCACTGCTTGTTTAAAAAGATTTGAATGAAGGTGTGTTTAAATTGGAATTACAAGCTTTTAATATCCATTATAATAACGTGTGAAATAATAAAAATTCAAAATTCAAAATAAAGCCATTAATTCTTGAGGAATTTCTTTGTTTACGTCTCGGGTACTAAACTGAGCTGATATGGGATTTTCGAGAAAAAATATTTCAAGTGGAATTTCCTTAAAAGGGAAAATAGGGCCTTGCTCAACTGTGACGCTCTCTGTAGCCGAGTGGTAAAGCACGTCGGATCGACGGTGGTTTCTCCTACAAAGTGGGATGCAGATTCGATCCTTGAAGGTGGGGGGGGGCACATTTTCTTTATTCGGATTTCTCGAATTCGCAGTTTGAAATAAAATATGGTGTCTATTTCAAATACGATTATCCACTACAGTAACTTCATATATATAGATGTATATATATTTTTTTCGTCGCGGAAAACAAAGTAGGTGATATAAAGAGGTGCTGAACTTTTATGGACACGCATATGTCTCCTACGGCCTGCAGGTGTTTTGCAAATATTTAGACAGATGGAACATCTGATTGAGCCATTTTGCTCGAGTGGTTGCGGATCACTTGCCACATGTTTTCACCGAGTGGAGAGCAAGGCTTGCTTTACTGCGTGCGACAGACTCATTGGCAGGAAAGGCGAACATTCAGAGGAACATCATGCTGCCAAAATTCTTTGCACGCAGTTGATTCCGATGTTTCAGGCCGGTAGGAATAAATAAATATACTGTCCAATGATTAAACAGAGCATCTACTCAAATATGGGTATCCATTACAAATAACGTTTAAGCAATAAATTCATATATATATATATATATATATATATATATATATATATATATATATATATATATGCCACATAATACCCTTTGAGCACATAGTCTTGGAGCGGGTAGAATACAGATCAACGTGTTTTCGTGGACTCAGCAGTTTTCAATCTGCTTGTCTGAATCATCTTCAAGAAGCAGTGATCTCATCTCACAATCCTCACTCTTGCTCCATATGTGGCCTCCTTTGGAAATCATTAGCGGGACTTAAATGCCACTTAAGATTATCGCACAAACTTTCATAACTGAATCAATAACCTGGCAGATCCTCATACGTCGAAACCGACTGGAGAGTCCATTATTTTATAAATATATATATATATATATATATATATATATATATATATATATATATTGTTTGGATAGATGGAGTTTGATAGATGTGGGTTTCACCTGGGTTTCACGCTTTAGCGATCGTCAGACAAGCGCTTTCTAATAAGTACCGCATATAATATATAAATAATTATACATATATATTTTTATTTATATTTATATACACTTTTCACATATATATATATATATATATATATATATATATATATATATATATATATATATATATATATATATATATGTACAGACAAACCCTTCTACTAATGAAACTATATAATTACATACACTAGGACACCTCGAGGCGGTGTAATGGTTAGCAAGCTGAAATCCATTGAAAATAACGTTTAAGCAATAAATTCAAATATATATATATATATATATATATATATATATATATATATATATATATATATATATATATATATATATATATATATATATATATATATATATTTGTGTGTGTGTATGTGTGTGTAAATATATATATATAATGTATATATATATATATCAACATTAATTATATATATATATTAACATTGGTTATGTATAGACAAACCCTTCTACTAATGAAACTATATAATTACAGTCACTTGGCCACCTCGAGGTGGTGTAATGGTTAGCAAGCTTGTCTCGCTAGAACAATTACGACTGAGTAGTGAGTTCGATCCTCACTGGGTGCCCCATGCTTTCGGCCTTATGCCACATCTAAGCTACGCTTTGAAAATCACTTTAATTCCATACATCTATGCACACATACATACATAAAGACATGTACAAGTGCCTGATAAATCAAACAATTGAGCAAATCACACGCCCGGACACACGGAGAAATTCACTGATAAACTAAACGCGAGTGAAAAAGAACTGGTGCAAAGGTTAGATAAGGGCATAGTCGATCTTTTTGTGCTTATCAAATATCATTTGCGGCCTCCATAACGGTGAAACTGCTACCGTTTGACTACAATGTTATCGGTGGAGGACATCGACACGCTCGATTTCAAACAAGATCACCCGCCATTAGATTTGTTGCCATCTTGGAAAAGCGAAAACATCATTTCAGTCGGGCTACTATGGTTTCCCCTCATCTTATCGCACCTATTATGAATTTTCAACTGGAAACAAGAGGGTGGGAAAAGAAAAGGAAAGAGAAAATAAAAATAAGGAAAAATGAAGAATTAAATGAAGAAAAAAGAAAGAGACGAAGCTTAGTAAAACAAATGGAGAAAGCTGAAAGAATAATAGAAAAAAAAAAAAGAATTATGATGAATGAAAAAAGTAACGATGAAGGAAGGATTGTCCTTCAATGAAAAAATGAAGTAAAAAAATACATGGTTGCAAGGAAGGAAAAGTGGTATTCATTTGAATGATAGAAAAAAAATGAAAGAAGATGGATGAAAGAAGAAAGAACAAGATCAAGAATAGGAAGAAAAGGAAGAAGACGAAGAAGACGGAGAACAAAACGAAGAAGAGGCAGAAGAAGACGACAACGGCGAAGTAGGAGAGGAGGAGGAGGAATAGAAATAAAAGGAAGAAGAAGAAGAAGAGGAAGAAGACGAAGAAGACGAAGAAGAGGAAGAAGAAGACGAATAACAAAACGAAGGAGAGGCAGAAGAAGACGACAACGGCGAAGTAGGAGAGGAGGAGGAGGAATAGGAATAAAAGGAAGAGGAAGAAGACGAAGAAGAGGAAGAAGAAGACGAAGAACAAAACGAAGAAGAGGCAGAAGAAGACGACGACGGCGAAGAGGGAGAGGAGGAGGAGGAATAGGAATAAAAGGAAGAGGAAGAAGACGAAGAAGAGGAAGAAGACGAAGAAGAGGAAGAAGAAGACGAATAACAAAACGAAGGAGAGGCAGAAGAAGACGACAACGGCGAAGTAGGAGAGGAGGAGGAGGAATAGGAATAAAAGAAAGAGGAAGAAGACGAAGAGGAGGAAGAAGAAGACGAAGAACAAAATGAAGAAGAGGCAGAAGAAGACGACGACGGCGAAGAGGGGAGAGGAGGAGGAGGAATAGGAATAAAAGGAAGAGGAAGAAGACGAAGAAGAGGAAGAAGACGAAGAAGAGGAAGAAGAAGACGAAATAACAAAACGAAGGAGAGGCAGAAGAAGACGACAACGGCGAAGTAGAGAGGGAGGAGGAGGAATAGGAATAAAAGAAAGAGGAAGAAGACGAAGAGGAGGAAGAAGAAGACGAAGAACAAAATGAAGAAGAGGCAGAAGGAGACGACAACGACGACGAAGTAGAAGAGGGGGAGGAGGAGGAGGAATAGAAATAAAAGGAAGAGGAAGACGAAGAAGAGGAAGAAGAAGAAGAAAATGAAGAAGAGGCAGAAGGAGACGACAACGACGACAAAGTAGAAGAGGGGAGGAGGAGGAGGAATAGGAATAAAAGGAAGAGAAAGAAGACGAAGAAGAAGACGAAGAAGAGGCAGAAAGAGACGACAACGACGACGACGACGACGAAGAAGAAGAAGAAGAAGAAGAAGAAGACGAAGAATAATAACCAGTAAACGTGCGGATGAGAAGAAAGAAATGAAATAAAGAGGAATGTATTTAGGATATAATGTGTCATCTGACAGCATAGCGTTAATAAGTTGTGGTGAGATGTTCTGGCGTCGCTCGTAAATCGGTTGGGACAATCTTAAACTGAGGTTGACGGAACCGATTTTGCTTATGGCAGTTGGCGATGCTATCGCGTGTCAAGAAAAATTAATGCTTCTTTATGTTGTAGTCATCAATCAGTTTTTGAAAAGAATAAAAAAAATAAGGTTATTGAACACCATCGGCTGTTGAGACGAAGATGAAAGTAGACGGTGGTGGGAAGTTTAGTAGAAGGTACGAACGGTCAGAGGCAAATACGCATATTTACAAAAAAAGAGTGTCATTTTAATTACAGAGGCGCAAATACACTCACACACAACCTACCAACTTTATACGCATGCGTACTCGTATATGAAGATAGAGAAAACGATCTATGATTGGGTTCAAACTATGCAGAGGGTTATTAGTTCGGAAATTTTTACCTCAAAAAATAGAAATATCTCATTATTCTAATTAATAAGAAAATATCATATATATATATATATATATATATATATATATATATATATATATATATATATATATTCGTTTCATTTCGTTGTTGGAAGTGCTATCCGATGATCCGGCGTCCTTTTAAAAGGACTCTGGTGAAATAAATTATTATAATGGTAACTTAAAGTGGTCTGTTTTGCTTTTTAAATATTAGCTCTGGATTTACATTGAGCTCTTTCAGGATTTCATCCTCCTTGGGATTACCCATACGGATTACCAAGTTCTTCATAACTTAACTATATATATATATATATATATATATATATATATATATATATATATATAGAGAGAGAGAGAGAGAGAGAGAGAGAGAGAGCCTAATCTGGCATCTCGTCTATGGTCGCTTTCTCACAGACGTGCCGTGGCTTCCCTCTGTCTCTTCTACAAGTATTTTCACGGCAACTGTACCGACCAGCTACTTTCGCTGGTTACCAGACTGCATGAATTTAAGTGAGCTACTAGGATAGCATCTCATTCCCACCCTTTCACTGTCAAAACGGTTAAATGTAACCATCTCTTCTACTAAAACAGCTACTTCCCTCGCACTTCCCATCTGTGGAAGTCCTTTCCTCTTACTTTCTTCCCCAATGACTATAATCTTCAAATATTCAAGTGTAATGTCAATCGACATCTGACACCCTGAACTTGTTCCCCGTCCTTCTCTGTATCCTTTCCTCAAAGACGCCTCTTTACTCTTGTTCGCAATCCTCTGTAACCCCTTGCGTGCTAGTAGCATTCCTGCCTTTGTTTATGGTGAATTGCTTTATATATATATATATATATATATATATATATATATATATATATATATAAATGAAATGGTATCAATGAATCCACAGCACGATACCCAATGATTAGGTGAATTTCGACCTTCATTTTCATTGTATAAGGTTTGATATTTATGCTGCACCGAAGACTTGGATTGACAAAGAAAGAAATAATATATATATAAAATATTCTCACGTGATTCAGATGCTTATATCATTATTACCTGGTGAGTTATATATATGCCTACACACACACACACACACACACACACACACACACACACACACACATATATATATATATATATATATATATATATATATATGACCTCTTTCTGACCATGAGACCCTTTTAGGATAACAAAAAAAAATCACTACACAGTTGCAGTCGTGTTTCGACGCGAATCAACACATCTCATCATGCGTTAGTAAATAACTGGTAAGTAGACAATTTTAAGTCGAGATTTAAAAGCAAGACACACCCTCTTTTAAATTAAAGGTTACTGTAATTGTACTCCATTCGATCTTCATTTTATATGGTTATGAAATCGGCTAGATTATATTCCCCCCCCAAAAAATAATGTAAAATCCGCAGCATCTCTCCTTCGTACGCATGCATAGTTGTACCAAAGTAACAAATTTAGTCCTTTGAAGTCCTAATGGACGAAACACCTCGCACGAAACCTTTTTTACACTTAATCCTATATATTCGGCCCCAATAAATAAATATATATTGACACGTGTTTGAGCTGGTATTCCTGTTTTTTTTTTGTTTCTTTTGTTTTTGTTTTTTTTTTTTTGGAATTTTATTAAACAGTGAAATAAAACAATCGGCCTAAACTGAGAAGTCCTGCTAGAAAAATAAAAAGAGGTTTTTCCAGTCAGAAGGGAACCCTGCATCCCCCCCACTTTTTTACAGCCAGGGAAACCACGTTATGAACCCAAATTCTGTAGTATCGAAACTGAAGCTAGCAAATACAAACACACATACACACACTCACACACATATACATGCTTACTTGTATATATATATATATATATATATATATATATATATATATATATATATACACAGTGTAACCCGGATATAAGAGAGTTGGCGGAACCGGAGAAGAAGTCTCTTATATCTGGGTTTCGTCTATTTTGTTTAGGTAAGTATGGGCTCTAATTTGGGACCAGAGAAAATCTCTCTTATATCCGGGTTTCTCATATCCGGGTCTCTTATATCCGGGTTACTGTATATATATATATATATATATATATATATATATATATATATATATATATAGTTATAAGGTATACTTTCTTTATGTGTCAATATCAGGGATAGAGCGTTTAGTTTGTAAATATAAAAGTGGGCACTGAATTCAATATCCTAAAGGCGGCAGTTTGTTTCATGCTAAAGTAATCGTCAGATGATTCAATGTCCTCATTTATGTATATATATATATATATATATATATATGTGTGTGTGTGTGTGTGTGTGTGTGTGTGTGTGTGTATACTCACATATTCGAAACTCACAGATATGTATACACACACATATACACAAGTACGAACACACACATTCACGCACTCACACAAACACACACACACGCACGTGCATACATATATGTATATATATATACAGCAAAATTACCTATTTTTTGTTTGCATTAATCCGATACCCAAATGAGGCTATTACCTTAGAAAGCTTTTAAAAACTGTTTTCTGGAAGGGCAACTATTGCTTATAAAATGGGGAGACCTCCCAACTTGACTTCGGTAAAGTGAATCCTAATGCCTTTATCGTCCTGTTGCGTTGAATTTACGTGATCTCGTATCTAATTTACGTGATCTCGTATCTAATGTACGTGATCTCGTATCTAATTTAAGTGATCCCGTATCTAATTTACGTGATCTCATATCTAAATTCAAACGATTAAAGCAAAATATAAGCAATCGATCGGGATTTCCAGATTTATTCAGAAACAGTATTATACGGAATGAACATTCAAACAATCGAAATATATTTTCCATCTCTTTATATTTCCATATATTTTATCTGAAGTAAATATCCTGCATTTTCCATTTCATACAGACGCGCTGTTTCAATAGCATTCTCTATAGTAGTAGTTAATAACTCTGGCTGAAGACATCAAATTTTTGCACAGATGTTATCCTTGAGTTGCTGAATTGTCTTTGGTTTATTGATGTATACAAACTGCTTAAAGTACTCACAAAGAAAGTAATTGGGAGACATTCAGATCAGAAGAATACGATGGCCATAAACAGTCTATTTCATGCTTGAACGCAATCTTGAGGCACTTTTAACCCAAAATTTATTTCTTTTTATTTGCCGTGTCGCTTCAGGACGTAGGCGATCGTGGCTCTCCACTTCCTCTCTATCGCTTGTAGCTATCAAAAAGTTTTGTCCCTTTGCTACTTCCCCCCAGGCCATGTCCTGTTATCCACTTGCTTAAGCCCGATAGGCTTATCATTTGTTGATTTCCCTTGTCTCTCTTTCCCTCTATTCGACTTGTGAGTATCAGATTCTCCAAGCCCTCCTTTCTCATTACGTGTCCTAGAAATCTATGATGCCTCTTCCTGATGTTAAGTATAAGCTTTCTCCTTGTTTGCATCCTCTTCAAAACCTCGTCGCTGCTCTGTCCATGATATCGTCAGCATCCTTCTGTAGAGCCATACCTCTGTTGCCTGGAGTCTCTTCTTCATCTTTGAGGGGACCGTCCAAGATTCGCCGCCGTAGAGGAGGATAAATGTCACGCAGCAGCTGAGTACTCTTTTCTTTGTTACCAAAGAAATCCTCCTGTCTAGCAATATTCTTACCAGCTTTTAGAATGCGTCTTTGGCCACTCCAATATGTCTTCGAATGTCAGTGTCGTACTTCCCGTCTTCTGTCAAAATGCTTCCCAGATATTTAAATTTTCGCACCTGCTTGATTTTAGTGTCCCCGATTTTCAAATCGCATTTCGGCCTCAGCCTTTTACTGATGACCATGCATTCTGTCTTCTTGTAGTTTATGCTTTGTCCCTTCGTCTCGCTTTTTTTTAAAACTCCATTATTCAAGGCAAAAGAGGCGTGTATCTACAGAAGGATGCTTAGGATACCATGGAGCGAACATGTGAGCAACAATGAGGTTTTAGAGAGGATACAAACGAAAAGGAAGCTTATACTTAACATCAGAAAGAGGCAGCTGAGATTTCTAGGACACGTAATGAGAAAGGAGGGCCTGGAAAATCTGATACTCACAGGTCGGATAAAGGGAAAGAGAGACAAGGGAAAACAAAGCGTGACATACTTAACGGACTTAAGCAGGTGGATGGCTGAAGAACTGGGAGAAATAACAAAATACAAAACTTATTGAGTGCTACAAGAGACAGGAGGAGGTGGAGAGACATGATCGCTTTCGTCCTAAAGGGTCACGGCATATAAAAGAAGACATTTGGGCAACGATTCTTTTACGGACTGAGTGTGTAGAGAAATTATTCACAGTGTTTACGAACAATTTGTATTGTTCATAAATAGTAAAGCAGTTTTAGAAAACTGTTTCAATATTAAAGCATTTTTGTACGTGAGAATGAAATCGTGTGAAAATAATTAAATTTGACCTGCATTTAATATCAATCTAAAGCACTGTGAGCGCGGGGTGGCAATAAACGTTAACTCCTCGTTGAGTCAGTGGTGTGTGGGGTCGTGGTCGAGTGAATGTCCTAAACGATAATCTAAGAAAATTCAACGATGTAACGCAAAGTTTTGGCAAATTCTCTAACATGTTTCCACTTGATATTAAGCAATTTATTCGACGCCAGGAGAAATTCACCTGTGCAATTCAATACTTTTTTAATTGACTGAATGGACTCCATTATCCGTCAATAACTAAACAACATATATACTAAGCGGGTTTGGTTGCCCGCCATATTAAACTCATCTGGTCGTATATGGTGAACCCATTCTACAAACTACAGCCATAGGCCGCCTGACGATTTCGTGCAAACGCATGAAACTAGCAGACGTGGACAGTCAATGCCTACCTGGATTTTGATTTTATATATATATATATATATATATATATATATATATATATATATATATATATATATATATATATATATAAATATATATATATATATATATATATATTGAACAATAAAAAGCATTAAAAAAATTAAAATCTTCAGACACATTGGGTTATAAATTAATATTCTTTCGTTTTTAGTACTATTATTTCATTTAGATTCCTCGACTAGTTTCGGCCAACATGGCCATCATCAGGAGAAGAAATATTTCTGCTTGCTGGTAGCAGTGAACTACAGAAAAAAATCTCTCTCTCTCTCTCTCTATATATATATATATATATATATATATATATCCGTTATGGCGATTTTATATATATATATATATATATATATCATGCATATAATGCGTTAAAAAATTCCATTTCTCTGCCGTGAGCCGATAGCTTAGGGGTAAGGGTAAGACGTCCAATTGGTCGAGTTTCAATCCAGGCTTGAATCGGATGTCTAGTCACACTGATGAGCTGTTATACACCAAAACGGTCTATCTGTGGATGACTACTTATGCTCTCGTTCGCCGATTGAGCACTATCGAGGAAAAGAGAATTTTTAGCGGCTGCTACTGCTGTTTTAAATGCATCGGTCGTCATAAGAATTGACTGTAATGGCGACTGGTATGGCGTTTATATATATCACGTAAATAATGCTTTAAAAAATTCCCTTTCTCTGCCGTGAACTGATAGCTTGTGGGTAAGGATCTCTGACTAAAAAAAAAAGTCGGTCGAGTTTCGATCCCGAAGCAATCGTATTTCTAGCCACACTGATACAATCCATCTGTGGATCACTATATATCGAAACTAAGTGCTATGTAAAAATAATGTTGCTTATAAACTATCCTACCCTCTGGGAGGTTATACCTCCAATATCAACGATACACAAAAAAAATCTTTGAACTTTTACATCGGTTGCATATATATCAGTCTCTCGTAGGTTGACTTGTCATCTATCGAAATTCAGCGCAACCCGTGTATACATCGACTAGTACGTCATCAACGACCAAATAGAACAATCAACATAAAACAAGTATCCGTCTATATTTCTGAGATGAGGTATTATGTAGACTATTTACATTGTTCGGACTATCATCCTCATCTTTGTTGCCATATTTATTACTACGTTTCGGCCGTTGTACACTCCGTCTTCTTCAGGTGGTTGGAATGATGAACTTCATTTGCGTCCTTATTTATTTTCTATTTTATGTTTTTAATTTAGAATAATAATAATAATAATAATAATAATAATAATAATAATAAGCAGTTTCAAATGGGCGCAGAAATACAAGTAACGCACAATACACCGGCTGAAGCTGCAAAATACTTTTAAAAAAAAAGCAAAGACAAATGCAACCGACCAGATACAGAAACAATGGCAAGATAAACCGCTTCATAACCAATACTCTGCCCGTACCAAACGTGCTGACGTAGACAAAACCCGTACCCATCAGTAGCTACGTAGTGCAGGGTTGAAAGCTGAAACTGAAGGTTTTATCCTTGCTGCACAGGACCAATGCTTGTTAACTAAGAATTATCAAGCACATATACTAAAATATTGTGTTAGCCCAAAATGCAGATTCTGTGATAAATATTCAGAAACGATTGATCATCTTGTATCTGGTTGCACGATATTGGCACCCACTGAGTATAAAACACGGCATGACAGAGTGGGCCAATATCTGCACTGGAAAATTTGCAACTTCTACAGAAAGGAAACTGAAAGAAACTGGTATGAACACCACCCAGACCCGGTTACGAAGATAGGACCTGTCAGGTACGCAATTGTTCGGATGCAAATGTCCAGTATGCAACTGTCCGTCCACCGATCATTCTTGATAGAGAATCGAAGTTTCAAGTAATTTCAGTTGAATTTGTCAACCTACTCGGAGTTAAACACATTCGAACTATTGATTACCATCCTTGTGCCAAGGAAATTGCGGAAAGATTCCACAAACAGCTAAAAGACTGCATTAATCACAAAGATTGACCCTTATAACTGGATAGATAACCCACCTATTACCCTTCTATCAATTCGAATCACTCTGAGAGAAGACTTACCCTACATACCAGCGAATGTCGTTTTTTGGAACCTCTCTGAACTGGTCAGTCGTTTGATGTAGACAAAATATGGTCCCAATCTACGGACTGTGAAAAATTGAAAGATGAACAGATAATCTTTTACACCAACTAGATGTAACTAAAAAAAAAACTTTTTATTTTTTAATATCTAAACATATTTTTCTGTGAATATTTTTCTCAGGAACGACATGGTTAAGAAACCATTATTTCCAAATTATCCAAGTGCACAAAGTGTTGGGATGACACAGAAAATATGACACGATTTTAAAAAAAGAAAGAAAAGAGAGTATCAATTTTTCGCTTAAGTCCTGCCAACCGTGGAACAATCCGACGAACGCCTAACACAGATGAAAGGAAACCAAAAGACAACTAATCCTCACCTAAAAGTTCACTACTTGCAAGAACATCAACAAAACGTAGTAGCATCATATGACATGTGGCACAGAGTTCACAAGTACAAGACACAGTGCTATGATGAAAAGAGTGTGCATTGCAGGCCATCGGCAATTGAACACATTAAATGAGTGACCTGTATATTGTTCTATAAAAACTTACTGAACCCACGTCTACCGTTGCCAGCGGAAAAATAGGTACATTCTTAGAATTCGGGTCCATTTAGACACATCGTACCAAACTTCTGTATTTAATTAAGATATGTAGATGACGTCTTATTATTATATCCTCAAGATGCAAACCTGTTAGACATAATAATGAAACTCGATAAGGTTGAACCTACCACTGAGTTCATAAACGAATTTGAAATAAACAATTTTCTACCTTTCCTCGAAATGTTATTAATATGCAACAATGAGAAATTATATTTTAAAGTATATCGTAAACCCACAAACAAAAATGATCTAATCAACTTCTATTCCCACCACAACCAAAAAATAAAATCAGGTCCCATAGGATATGTAGTTCCGAATAACTAAATGAAGAAGAGAGATATACTGAGAAAACTTTCAAGCATCTCCAATATTCATATCATTTTATCCTCAACGCTAAAAACAAGAGTATAAAATCCACAAAGTCAAAAAAGCAGACAACACCAATAACACTTCTAACGAAAATTAAACAAAATTCATAATCCTGCCCTGCAACAATCTTTCTACTAAACTCGCAAATTAGTCATCTCTAATACGAGGATTGTTACTACCACCTTCAAGATAATTGGAGATATAATTAGGAAGAAAAATAAATCCAACACCAATTCAAATGCCAGGATTTATCAAATAAATTATTTACAATGGGAAAATGTTTATATGGAGGTGACATCGCGTGATCGAAAAGCCCTCATCTACCAGGACAAAATATGCTTGTTTGGACAAACTATCTAAATCTCGTTTTGTATCGAAATGATGCTGGACATAACAATGATTTCACTAATGCCACCCTAATTAAAAAAAGAACATAATTCTTTAAGGGAGAAAAATTCTTTGAAAACTTGATAATATTATTACCAACTATAAACACACCTAAAATATTACATTACATCGTCATCATTCTTTGACACAATTCTTAAAATATCTAACATATCTATCAAATATAAAGAATACATTCTTAAAAAGGTCAGTCATAAATTAGAACCTTGTGACTCCGCGCTGCGCGGGTTGACCGCACACAGGTGAACATAGAACTACCACTAGACAGACACACATACATAATTACGAAAACACATTAACATCCGATGCCCACGTAGACATACATGAATCTTCACAACTTACATAAATATAGAATCATCCACGGTTTTAATACACGTAACACGTGTTTTACTAATGAGAACTGACTCAAACATAATTGAAAATATCAGTGTTTTCTATCTTTTTGTCTGTTTTCTCTCAATATCTGACGAAGCTTTAATCAAAATGTCAGATTGATATACGTTTCTTATTTGTTCTTTTATTTCATCATCCTATCGGATTCTGATCCATATTTGATCTGCATCTGATCTTTAACTCATATATATATATATATATATATATATATATATATATATATATATATATATATATTTGTTTATATAAATATTTTTTTTTTAAAAAATGATTCCTTCGCTACATAAGAGTTCTCATGTTTCAAAACGAGAGCCGAAACCATCCAAATAATTATTAAAATTAAGTTGAATTTAGGTGTTTAGTCCCGTTTCATCTTCAAGCGAAATTTTAGGAATTTTAGGAAATTTTCGGAATCATATTTTTAAACAAAAAATATTATAATAAAGCACTACTTCTGTATGGAGCACTGTCTTCTTAAAAATAAAAACAAAAATACTAAGGAACCCCGGATTATGCACCCAACGTGTTCTTTTCTATTTTATGCATACCTGTGCACTTATATATATATATATATATATATATATATATATATATATATATATATATATATATATTATTTTTCCATTGAATGATCACCCCCCACCTTCAGCAGTAACTTTAGCTCAAGTGACAACAAGTCTCCTCTGTAGTCCAGTATTTCCTCAGTATTTTAGATGCTCATCTAAATCATTCCAATCTCTCTAGTCTTTTTCCTAGTGTCTTCGGGATTGTTCCTAGTGTTCCGATAACGAGTGGCACGACTGTCATCTACATTATTATTGAAATGTTTGACTTTTTTTTAATACTTAAAAGCGAAGTAAAGAATAAGTCATAGATTAGACGAAATATCCGAACTTTACTGGGTCACAAATTCGTTTTATCCCATCAGTCATCCGGGCGTGCGGTAATAAGCGAATGAATCGGGCCATGAACTTTACGAATGACGCCTCCAATCCCAAACAACCGTCCTTGTTTTTGCTCTTATTATGACCGCATTTTTTAATTTACTTTACTGTCATGAGAAAATTGTTTTCGATATCTATTCATAAATGGATGTAAATAAGCGTAACCTGTTAAGAAGAATAAGCTTTTAAATTTACTGACCTATGGTAATATATTCTAAAAGTAATCGTGAGAAAAGGTACTAATATAAAAGTTTTGCCTAAAAACTTACATAAGCGTTCTTTTTCTTTCTTTTTGTTTTTCATTTAAATAATACGACGAGATTTCAGAAGTAGTCTAAAACACGGAATGAAATAGAAATCAAATGTCATTTAATACGGCATAAAAGATCTGAAGCATTCTCCCCGGGTGAAGTTTCAGTCAAATTGAAATGGTAATGTCTTGGCTTCTTTATGGTTGGACAGTTGTTGAAAAATAACGGAAGAAAAAAATGAAGTGGAAATTGCTAAATAATCTTAATAGTGGGCGGCAAAGTTGCCGTCTGTCAAAGTAAAATAAAAGTTGAACTCTGACAAATGATTATTTTATTTTATTTCACTTTCTAAATATAATCTTCCAAGATGTGTCTGGGCGTATAGGTGTGAATTCTCAGATGAGTCATGCGTAGTTTTATGAATTTATACATATTACGAAAAAGAACACTCATATCTATCTATCTATCTATCTATCTATCTATCTATCTATCTATCTATCTATCTGTCTATCTATCTATCTATCTATCTATCTATCTATTTCAGCCTGTTACTATCTGTCTCAGTATATGACTATCTCAATCTGTTACTGCTGTTTAGTTCAGTCTGTCACTATCTATCTTCGTCTGTTAGTATCTATCTATCTATCTATCTATCTATCTATCTATCTATCTATCTATCTATCTATCTCAGTCTATTACTATCTATTCCAACCTGTCCGTGTTTGGTTCAGTCTGTTACTATCTATCTTCGTCTGTTATCTATCTATCACTGTATTCATCTATCTATCTATCTATCTATCTATCTATCTATCTATCTATCTATCTATCTATCTATCTATATATTCATCTATCTATCTCTGTATTCATCTATCTGTCTGTCTCTCTATCTATCTATCTATCTCTGTAATCATCTTTCTCTATATTTTGTTACTATGTTTCTTTCATTTTGCTGTGATTAGAAAGTTCGCTTTCCGACCCTGAATCCTGAGTTCGAATCTGTAAAGGATCGATTTGTCATATTATCTTCCTCGGGAAGGTGATCCTAGCGTGCGGTACTATCTACCTGAAAACCACCCGACTGATTGATTCACGCCTTATGAGTGAAATTAAAAAGGTAGAACTCTTGGGAAGCCGTCGATGATTGTGCGGACACGAAGTCACCATTCACCGTGACCGAGGCTATGATCGTACCGGCGTTATTCAAACTGCTGATCATGGCAGATTATACGCCCTTTTCCAGAAACTGTAAACAAGGTCCGCTCAACAGAGTTGCAGTATAAACCACAGGTGGGCTTTTTGCGTAAAAAACAAACACAATAGTCATCTTAGCAGACGGCTGTACTTGGAAAACGGGAGTAGCCGGTCATTATTTATTTACTTATGAGATTTTAGATTTGTGCACCAAACGTTTATTTAATTATGCACATTTGCTTGCATTGTGAATAATTTCTTTTTATGAATAAATAATAAATTACATGAATATATGTGTATACTTTAACACATGCACATATATATATATATATATATATATATATATATATATCATGTCATTCGCAGACAGTACTGTTTCGCTGTATCACAGCTCTCCAGTGTGACTAGACCTCCGAATGCCTCAAGCCCGGATTGAAACCCAACCGATTTGGTGTCAGTCAGAGTCTATACCACTGAACTGAGGTATTTTCACTTGACAGAATGAGTCAGCCAAATTTAGTGTATTGTTTTTTACAAATGTAAACAAACGCCAAACAACCGAAGTGCTCCATTCATTTTTCCAATCGACATTTCCATATATATATATATATATATATATATATATATATATATATATATATATATATATATATATATATATATATATATATATATATATACCTGCATCTGTGCGATTTTTGTCGGCAGAAGTTCATGTTTGTAGCTCTTTCTTTTTTTAAAACCTTTTTTTCCCTCGAGATTGATTTGATTAGCAAATCAAAAATTCGAGGGTTTTTCGAAAACGAGTCTAGTTATATATATATATATATATATATATATATATATATATATATGACAATTGGAAAAGGTTCATGAAAGTATATTTGTTTCGAAATATCCGGTTATGCATTTCGCTGTTTAAGGCCTCATCAGATGCGAAAAAATAATGAAAAAAATTAAATGTGTGCATGTGTATATCTGTCTATATCTCTGAGATGAGGTATTATGATTACTTACATTATTTACATTATTCGGACTGTTATCCTCATCTTCCTTCTCATATTCACAACGTTTCGGCCGTTTTAACCACCGGCCTTCTTCAGGTGGTTGGAATGCCGAACTGGACCCTTTCAATAATTTAACTGAGCTTAAAGAACTCATTCAATTAGCAGTGCAGAGGATGACTCCTGAAATGCTTGAAAATTCGTTTTTACAACGCTAAGGATGGATTTGAAATTTGCAATGATTCAAACGGAGAACATGTTGAAAATTTTTTCCACAAAGTTTTGACGTAAGACCTATAAATGTATTTGTTTTGTATCATATTTATGTAGGAAACATGAAGTTGCGTCAATTTTTTTTTTTTTTTTTTTTTTTTGCTTGATTTAACTGAAATAATTAATTCTGGGACACCCTGTATATTGTTTAAAATTTACTAAACTAGATTTTTTTCGCAACACACAGACGCGTGTTGCAATCCTCACAGTATTTTGTATTGTTGAAGTTATTGCTAACAACTTTAGTTGAGATTTACAAACTCTACGTTTCATTCAATTTCGCAAACCAATTGATGAAAGCTGATTTGTTTGGAAAAATAATTTGACAAAAAGTCTACTTGGTGCTTTTTTCACATCCTAATAAAACTAACTGTACTTTGTATCCCCTTCCTTTGTACTTCTCCCAAAAATTTGGTTTTGATCAATAAATTTTTTGGAGGGTGTGGTGATGGACTGACTAATGGAAGTCATAGAATTTTATATATAGATTACTGAAGCATATCTACTATCATGTCTACAAATCAATTCTTATATTAATCATTTCTATATTTTAAATATTTGCATTTTGTTAGTTAAAGTGGATTGCAAGGCTTGCAAAATTGAATAGTGTTTACATGTCTTTTAATTGGGTAAAGTTTTGCTTTGAATAATATACTTTGGATCTAAAGCTTCCTAACAGTGACAAAAACAGCTCAAGTGCAACATTAAGTTTATTTTTTTAAGATTCTTCTTCTATGTGTTGTGTCCCTTCAAGATGTGGGCAATTATGGCTCTCAATAACTTTCTATCCTTTGTAGCCCTAAAAAGGTTTCTTTTCATTATCTTTCCTAATTCCTGTTCTGCTATTCATTTATGCAAGCTTTTTATATAGGTTACTTGCTGCTTTCCTTTGCCTTCAATATGATTTGTGAGTTTCAGTTTCTCCAAGTTCTCTTTCTACATTTTGTGTCCTAGAAATTTCAATTGTCTCTTTCTGATTCTAAATCTAAGCATCCTTTTTGTTTCCACAAATATGATGTACTAATAAGTTTCAAGTCCTTCAATGACTACTTATATTATCATTTAAAATAAAGATAACAATCACATGTGAATCTAACAAATATGTGTTTAGATTCCAGTCAGGTTCATTACATTTAATTGCATGAATACCCTTGGGAGAGGTATGAATCCATCTTCTCTTTCCAGCTATGGGTTGAATATGCAGGACAGACTGAATCATATAGCCTTGGTTGGCAACCAGTCTACTGTAGAAATGACCCTCCACAGGTTTTGAATTCAGAGTTTTCCTTCTCCTAGACCAGTTGCCATCCAAGGCTATAGAACCCAGTCTGTCCTGTTATGTACCTACAGTACCCAGTCTTTACCTGTTATGTACTTTGTACCCCCTTCCTATGGAAGGAGAAAAGGATTCATACCTTTCCCAAGTGTATTAGCACATAAGTGAATGTAATGGATTCAACTGGAATTTGAACTTTGCTCTGCAATTCCTCAGTCCAAGCCATTATCCACTACTCCACCGTGCCTCCATGTATCTTAATAGATAACAAATAAGACTTTGTAAATTTTATATTACAATGAAACCCAGTATTAATCAGGAAT
>CAHIKZ030004810.1:3765000-3822500 GCA_903632075.3 Acanthosepion pharaonis | reverse complement strand
TATTTTAATTTTATGATGACCAGTAGATTATTATTCTGACTTTTGTATTAGTATGCTACACGCTTAGTTGAGAAAACTTCGGTACCAATCACTGCTAATAGACGTTTTCTAAAGTCTTTTGATAATGTTTTCTCAATCTTTCGACTGATATTTTCGTTCATTATTCCTGTTATGTAGTGGTTTCACAGTGGAGGCTTGTATTTGTACTAAGTCGGTCCTAAAATAGGTTCGACGTACAAAACGTTAGGAACTTGATATAATATGTAATGACGCAGTAATCTAGTTGTGGTGGCTGATACTTTAATATCCGACTAACCAACTGACTAACCAACTTACTGAGCGACTGCTACTGCTACTCCTACTCCTAATTATTATAGGTGGGAGAGTCTATTAACTACAGAATAGATGTGTTCCAGTATAACAATTCCATGAGGAATCGTTCCAAAATCGTTCAATTTGTTTGGCGTACGATTATGAACAGCAGGTTTCAATTCTTGCCACAAATGTTTAATTCGGCGATTGAGAAAGTAATTCTTTCTCTGCTGATGAACTTTCCTCTATGGTACCTAGACTTTATGAATTTGAGCACAATACTAGATTAGCGGCCAAATCTCATCATTTTGCATTTGAAATGGCTAGATGCAACCGTAACTTCTATGCTAACAGTTTCTTCACTTGATTGTGGAACTCTCTTCTGGCTACTTTGCTTTCCAGTAAAACAACAACTCTATGTTACAAAATGCGATATTTAAAACTTGTTGTAACCCAGGAAGGGTTACTGTATGAGTAATAACCAAAACGGAGATTGGAAATGAAATGCTAATCTTTATAACATCAACAAAATACAATACTCGTCAGCGGCGTGTAATAGGTAAACCACTGCTCGTGGTAGACTACTTAGGCAGCATCTTAACCCCACTTACAATAGTGTCCAACATTTATGAAAATTGGGATATACTCATTAGTGTTCATAGGTACCGTGTATATACAAAACTAAAATTAGGTATTATTTGTTGCAAATTAGATTAATTAAACCTTAAATCACCGAATCAAAAATTAATTGCAATGTCAATGATTATTTTATTAATTTATGTTCTTTTATTGTCCTCTCTCATTAATAGTATATTTGTTTCATGTTCTCTAACATTCAGTAATCCCCTTGCGTCTTAGCGGCTTTACTGCCTTGAAGTGATTAAAAAAATCCATTATCTTAAGCTTATTTCCCTTAAACCATTAAATTATATTATTTTTCACGCACCATTCAGAAACGATTTACAAAATATGTTTCAGGTTGTTGTCTTATTGGAAGATAAACCACAAGCAAAGAGTAAACTAACAAGCAAAGAGTAAAAGATCTTCTCGAAAGAATAGACTGATATTTTAGCAAATTTATTTTCCTGTTAATCTTGAATTTTTTTTTTTTTTGTTTTTGGGGGGGGGTAGGCATTCCACACGAGTTTAATGTTATTTTAATCAACTCAGTTGAAATACGGAAATATTAAAATAAATAAATTCCGGTTCACTCTCCTCCACAGTCTTTTAAACAGGAGTAGAATTTTATCTCTTTTTTTCTGTTTAGGACTGGGTTTCCGGTTCCTTGAAAGATCTACTTTAACTCTATACTTCTAACCTCTTTGCCTAAACACTGATTTATTTTTACTGTTTTTGGGGGGGGTTTTGTTGGTTTTTTTTGTTTTTTTTCGCCCGTCGTTTATTTCACACTCCTCGTCGGTCTGAACTGCAGTATAGATTTATCACTTGTTTCTTGTTTATGATTTGGTTTTCACTTCCTTCTAAAGTTTTCTCATTCTCTTTCACTCCCGGTAGCCCATGGCGTCTTAGGGAAACTGTCGCCCTGATTGGAGTGAACTGATTAAAAAATAAAGAAAGAAAAAGAAAGAAAAATTGAGTTGAAAGTTTAGTCATTCAGCCGATTTACGTGAATCACGCTTTCATTTACTGTAGATTCTTGTCCTTCTAAAAGAAAATCTTTATTTTTTTCTTCTGGTGAGGTTCGTTCATTTTCGAAACATGTCAAAACAGAAGTTTACAAAACTGTCTGATATAATTCCGATTCCATCGGACACTCATCCAACTTTACAAACACACACACACACATAAACATACACACACACAAACACACACACACATAAACATACACAAACACATACACACATACACATATATATATGATTAAATATAATTACTTATCTATTGCAGAAAGGACATAATATACGTGTATATATATATATATATATATATATATATATATATATATATATATATATATATTAGTGACTATATATACATACGTATATATATATATATATACGTATATATACATATACATATATATGTATATATATACATATATATATATATATATATATATATATATACATATATATATATATATATATATATATATATATATATATATATATATATATATATATATATATATATATATATATATATATATGTATGTATATATATGTACATAATTGTACTTGCATTTAAGTATGTGCATGTGTGCCTGACAGATTTTAAGAGTTAATTTCCTGCTCTTCTAACGTCAAGTAAGAAAATTCGCTGAATAATTGAAACGAAATGAATGAAAGAAAAGAAATAATAGATTTAATAAGAAACAGTGGGGTGCTTTCCAGCATCATCCACCCGGATGGATTTATACAGTGTTCAATTGAACAGGTGCTTCTTGCCGCCATCCTCCACCAACACCATCAATACCACCACCATCAACGCCATCCTCGACCTGCCCGTATCCCAGTTGAATTTTTTCTCTAATACTTTTATTTATTTTGTTGTTGTTGTTGTTTTTCATATCCCTTTAAATGACTCATCAGAATTCGGTAATGGGATACGGAACTCTTACGTTCTTTCAGAAGAGAAGAACAGCAAAACTCTTTCGACAGTAGAGTCATCGTCACCGTCCGAAACAGCTGTTGTCGTCTCTTGTCGAAACGATTATTCAATATATACACATGCACACACACACACACACACACACACACACACACATACATATATATATATATATATATATATATATAGAGATATATATATATATATACAGAGCGAGAGATATAGATATGTACGTGAAACACCCTCACGCGTATACATATACCAAACAGACACACAAACACGCTCAGACACACATACACACACTCGCAGACACACACACACACACACACACATATATATATATATATATATATATATATATATATATATATATATATATATATATATATAAATATTATAGATACATATATAGATATATAAGATGACACACCCTCACACGTATACATACACCAGACACATGCACGCGCGGGCAATACCTACACATAAATATATATATATATATATATATATATATATATGTGTGTGTGTGTGTGTGTGTGAACGGATACATATATAGATATATAAGTGACACACCCTCACACGTATACATATACCTGACACACACACACAGACACGCACACACACACACACACACACACACACACATATATATATATATATATATATATATATATATTTAAACACCATATCTTCATTCAAACATGTTTCATTTATAGACATATTGTGTCTACCTATTTTTATACTGATCCTTTTCTGTTGTTTAATCACTTTCTTGATGTTAAGATGAAATTCATCAAGGAAGGCGCCATTTTTTTTTAACCCAAGTACTTTCTATCTTTTACAAGATCCTCTTCGGATAGATAGATAGATAGATAGATAGATAGATAGATAGATAGATAGATAGATAGATAGATAGATAGATATACTTATATAGTGGACACATCCATGTACAAAACATGTCATAGATACATATATAGAGATATATATGTTACAAACCCGAATATGTATACATATACCAAATGCACACACACACAAACACGAACACACACACAAACGAACACAGACATAAATATATATATATTTAAAATTCGATACGGGCACCTGATTTACTTGCCAGTTACTCAAGCGTACTGAGAATCGCGTCAACTGACTTCACCAAGAACTCTTGTGGTATGGAAGACAGATTATTGTATTCACCCAAAGTATTGGTTTGTTATAGTAGAGTTGCTCTTTTAACCAACCCTAAAGAAAACAGTCACAGTGAATTAAGTTAGGACTCCTGGCTGGCCACTCATACATAAAATACACTTACTTTTCACTCACCTTAGATATAAATGTGTAAAAATTTCAGATACAATATATCTGCGAAAAAATATATGAATAAAGACAAAAGGAAAACTTTTCTTAGCCGATGCATTTCGTCTGTTGACGGACTTTATCAATGTAAATACCTGCAGAGAACGAAACGCGAAAGTTATTTTTTTAAATAATATTTATAAATCCTAAGCTTCTATTGATAGCATATTGTTGTTTATCTGTCTAATATTTATGACAATTTTAAAATTATTTTAAAATCTGATCTTTGATTTCAATATAAATATTGACATCACCGACACAGCCAAGTCATCAAAGTGAATGTGAAGTCTTATCGAAAGCTTTCAAATTAAAATTAATTATACAAGGATATAATGTTTTCATTTGTTTTATTTCCTCTCCAACAGTGATTTTAACTGTGCATTCTCATCATCATGTTTACGATTTCTGTTTGAATTCGGACATACGTATCTTTCCCAGAGCCTATTAAACTATATAATTATTTATAACTGTCGATATTCAGTTTAAAACTGTAACAAAAGCTTTAAAGCCTGGCCTATAATTTTCTGGTGCCATATAATTTTCTGGCGCCGTATTTTACTTATAAAGTAACTATTAAATGGTAACAACACCACGTGCTTTTTTTTTTGCTTTTTGACTCAATAATATTTTTTGACTAAATAATATCTACGGAAAGGGGGTTAAAAACATGATGGAAAGTAATGAGTAAAAAGGCGTTGCTTAAAACTTGGAAAGGAAAAAAGCAGATTTGCTATGCAATACGACAGAGACTACATATTCTTTTTTTTTTTTTTAATACTTATACATTAATATCTGTCTATAGTATCTGAGGTATTGTAACTATTTACACTTTTCAGACTGCTGTCATCATCTTTATTGTTGTATTCAAGATGGTTACGGCCGTTGTACGCTTCGGCCTTCTTCGGGTGATATATACGTTGGAATTTCCCTCTGAATCTTTGTAGAATCAGATTCCTACATTTTTTTAAATCTTAAATTTTGTGCAAGTTAAACACATAGAGGCTCCCAGCCAAATATAACAACTGTATTTTGATTGGAAGTAAAATATTAATTAGGTGTCGTCAACTACGTCCGAAGGTACCGACCCAAATTTTGACCTCTAGTTGACGCCATAAAATGTAAACATGTTTACGAGCCTCCCCACGTGACCAAGAGAACTAATAAAAATGAAACTTCGACGCGACTTGGTCAGTGGGCACTTAAGATATTGAAACCAATTCACTTGACTTCATTGGAAATCAACACAGTAAAGGAGACGAACTTTATCTTCAATACAACAACAAACTTTGTCAAACATCTCCAGGCTTAACGCTCACTCCCACAAAATATTCCATTCCACAAGAATCTCTGGTTAATGAGCGATAACAATCAGTGAGTCAAGAACAATACTTTTTTTCTATTTAATACACAAAAAAAAAAACATCTGTTTAATTTTCCTATAAAAACAAATATAGCTAACTAAACCTTGTCATTTTCACACATACAGTACAGTAGCTCAAATTCTTTCAGTAACACACACACCAAAGAACTGTGTTTATCAACTTTTGCACTATATATTATGTATTTGTTGTGTTTATAAAAAAATATATATTGTTGAACAAATTCACATTTTCTTCTACTTGATTATTTCTCTTGTTGTTGTCTTTTTTACATTTGATATTGTAAAAATTGTAGAGGGTCAGTTTTTATTTCTATTTATAACCAATACAAATTGGCTGACCCACTATACCCTTTATTTCGTCTACTGGGGTAGATTGTTCTAGTTCTACATGCCATGCCTTTTCTGGATATCTTAGTTTCAGTTATTTTCCTTTAGCAACTCAATTCGCCAAGTTTTTGTTCTCCAATGCTCTGGCCAGGTATTGAACTCATAACTCTTTGGTTCAAATTTCTGGATTATTTCAACCAAAGCCTTCACCCACTGTAAATAGTTATTTTCTAAGCGTAGCTTAGATGTGGCACAAGGCCGAATGTATGGGACACCTAGTGAGAAACGAACTCACTTTTCAGTCGTAATTGATCTAACGAGACAAGCCTGCTAACCATTACACCACGCCGAGGTGCTCAAGGCCCGTTGTAAATATGACAATAAATATGAGGACAAGAGTCCGAACACTGTAACTAGTGTTTTACATTAATGTTTATATGCTATGATCAACAAAATTCACCTCGGAAATTTACGAAATCTCGTATTTGAAAAAAATGTTTCTTCTGACATAAACAATGGGAATAGCTCACCACAACTTCCTTTATTGTAGCCACCGCATACGAGTCCGTATAAGAAAAACAGCTTTTGATATTAATAGTAAAAATGGGTATAAACAGGCATAGGGTTGTATAGTTTAGACCAGTGTTACACGTGATAAGTCAAGCGATTTCCACTGGCACGCAGGCGCAAAGGACATCACGAAGTCCGAACCAATAACTACTACAACGCAAAGAAGACATGTAGCTGTTTTAATTTTAATATATACTAAAGCATATATATTATATACTAAGATCGCCTAAGCTTGTATCGCGCATAGCACATAACTGAATGAAAGTATATATACTATATATTACTATATAAAATATATTGTAGAACAGGTATATTGACCTTGACTTGTATAAAAATACTTATGCTGTTGGCACACTGAATGATTTTAAAACCCTAAGTCGGCATATAGCAAAAGATTGCCGACACCTTGAAATTTCAATCACCTGCAAAAGACTAATGTGTACATCGGTAAGCATAAGAAAGTTAACTAGTCAAACCGCAGAAAGAAATGGCAACCTTCTGCGGGAAAAAAAATCTGCCTCGTATCGAAAAATACATGATCGCCTTAGCGTGTATCACGCATGGCACATAACTGACTGAAAGTATATATACTATATATTACTATATAAAATATTTTGTAGAACAGGTATATTGAGCAAGTCAAGGTCAATATAACTGACCTTGACTTGTATAAAAAATACGTATGCTGTTGGCACAGTGAATGATTTTAAAACCCTAAGTCGGTACATAGCAAAAGATTGCCGACCCCTGAAATAAAGATTTCAGTTTGAAATTCCTATCACCTGCAAAAACTAATGTGTACATCGGTAACCATAAAAAAGTCAACTGGTCTACCGCAGAAATAAATGGCAACCTACTGAAGGAAAAAAATCTGCCTTGTTAGTCATGTATCGAAAGATACATGATCGCCTAAGCGTGTATCACGCATAGCACATAACTGACTGAAAGTATATATATACTATATATTACTATATAAAATATATTGTTGAACAGGTATATTGACCTTGACTTGTATAAAAATACCTATGATGTCGGCACACTGAATGATTTTCAAACTCTAAGTCGGTACATAGTTAGCAAAAGGTTGCCAACTCCTGTTTTAGACTAGACGAATTTTTACTCCGAGGTTGGCTATTCTAAACCCTCTTCTTTTGTGTGCCGCACCCTCTCAGGACGTGGGCGATCATGGTATTTCACGAATTATTAGGTTGGTGCAAAAATAATGACGTAATAATGTCGTTTTTTGACGTTCAAAATACGTCAAAAACGACATTATTACGTCATTATTTTTGCACCAACCTAATATTAGTCTTAAGTAATGTCTCAATTTGTTTATGTTCTACCATCCGTGTACAGAAGAAAGTTACCTACGTTAAAATCTCTTTCCCTGTTTCCCTGTTGTCTTCAGCCCGTTCTGTAAGTGTCAAATTCTCCAAGCTACCTTTCCAAATTATGTTTCCCAGAAATTTCAACATGGTCACTTCCTGATACTACATTATTGCTTTCATTTTCCTTAAAATGCCATCGCTGCTCATATGCTCTGTCGATTCTTTTAGTTTAAAAATTTCTAACTTTTTAACCTTTCCTTTTATCAGACGTAGGGAAAGTGAACGAAATCGACTGAACTGTGTTCTGTCCAGATGCGTCTGATAAAAAAAAAATTTAACTCCCAAATATAAAATTAAAAAATTTCAAATTCAGTGTTTTCACACCTTCAGCGTTTCCTCTCGGTACATAATTATAACAAAAGATCACATTTATATATCCCCCTTCTCCTCCTGCGTATATCATTCCATCAATAAAAACATTACCATAGTCTGATGAAGTCCTTCGAAAGGCCGAAACGCGTCACCCAGAATTTGTTATTCAATGCATAGCCAACCCTTGTGCAAATTAATTGAGACAAATACTTTAGTTTCCTTTCTTTCACCATACAATCAGTTTTAGACCCACTGTAGTGACAGGGTGTAATCGATTTCTATTTTTTTTTTTTTTTTCAGATTAGGTCATTTGCAGTGCTGTGCAGTAATATTAGTCTATTTTCGGGGTGTATGATGAAATCTGTTTGACCTTGAAAAATACTGCGTCATCCATGATTGCATCAGATTTTCATCAGACCCAGACACTATTGTCTCGACTGTCGATTAGTTGTCCTACGCCCATTGTCTGCGTTACTCTAAGGAAGCGTACGAAAATTGTAACGCTGCTCGAATACAATGGCAAGCCTTACTAGTGAGCAAATCAAAGTACTATCGACTGGCTTGGAAATTCTCCTGATTTAAATCCAATCGTGAATCTATGGTTAGTTTGTGAGGAAAGACCTTGTGTAATGGACATACGAAGTACTAACATGTGCATTGGGTCAAATTTCATTGGAGCAATACGAAAAAAGTAAATAATAATGGAATTATTTTTTTTTTTGTTTCAATTAATTTGCACAAGTGTGTAGGATGATTGATAATATATAACATCTAATACACAAAGAAAAGAGTGTTTAACTGTTTTATATCTTCAACCATACCCTGGGGGAAATATTCTGGACTAAGATAAACTATAACCGGGATATTTTTATTTTTATTTTGGTGGGTTGGTAGTTAATCTGGGTTTCTACACTAGGCAGCAATATCTTTCACAGTCTATACATCTGTAAATTGGGAAACGCCATGACTTCTCTTCGGAAAGATAGTGAAGTTGTTTTCCATTGATTTCTCGATGAAAGTTTACACGTTACAAAATATAAAATAACAAAACTTTTCCATTCTTTTTTGTTGAATTATAATGTCTAGTTCCAGGAGAACCGTTCACACGAGCTGCACCACCCGATCACAGAAGAGCGGTATGGTCAGAGCATTCCATGACGCCTATCTGTTCGTCTTAAAGGAAGACTAGATGGAACATATACAAATCTGTTTAGGAAAATCCAGAACATCATTTGGAGATCCCATGTAACACAATATACGGAGAAATGAGACCAATCTCTCTTAAGCTAAAAACAAAATCGGTGACAGTTTACCAGCCATTGCCATCTCATCCTTACTTCTTTGGCATCATTTGGGAGGTATCTTCTCGCGAAAGTTGACTTTCCAAGACACCATGGCTCGGGACTCAGGGTTGGATATTCGGGATCTGGGGACGGTAATGCAGGACCGAGCAGTCCATGGAAAGGGATTGTTAATGGAGTTCCGGCCAACCACAGGGAGGTTGAAAGATGATGAGCATGATGAAAAGTACGTCAAGGGCAGACACCAGGGCTCGGGACTCAGGGTTGGACATTGGAGATCTGGAGACGGGAATGCAGGACCGAGCAGTGTGGAAAGGGGTTGTTAATGGAGTTCCGACCAACCACAGGGAAGTCGACGGATGATGACGATGATGATGCCGAATTCGACATCGTAAGAAGGCGAAACCCTAACTCTTAAGGTTTCTCTTTCATTTAGTAGTAGTAGTAGTAGTAGTAGTTCTTTATTTGTTTCTCACATTTATTTTCCCTCTCCGTTTCTTTTTCTTTTAATTACTTCTGCACCCATTACCGTTTTCTTCTTTGTTTTTCTCATCATATTTTCTCTTTCTTTTGTTTTCTCGTCCGCCACCTCAGACTGTATTTTGTCTTGACCCATCGCCCTGACCTTCGATGTCAAAAAAGTGACAGCCTTAACGTAGCATCCGTCTCCATCTTAGCCTCAATGCATTAAGCATAAAAAATCCAGCAAATCTTTAAGGCTTCGCTATTTCCTTCCGTCTTTATGCCTTCCTTAAGCGATTACAAGGCATACAATAGCATATTCCCTGTCAAGGAGGAAGATGTAGAAAAAAAAGACATTTTCGAGGAAAAGAAAGTTGATTAATAGACTAAGATTTTTTTTCTGTTAATTTTTTTTTCTTACAAGGAAGCCACTAATTTTTCCCCTTCTTCCACATCGTGAAAGTACGAGGAGTAAACAGAATGGCTAACAACTTCCTAAAAAGAAAAGATAGAGAGAAAAAGTATTTTTAAAAAAATCCAAACAAATTTGCCATCAGAATTGGAAGATTGTGGACAAGAAGCAAACAAAACATATCCCGGACATTTTTCTTTTCTGTTCAAATCTAAAACCACTGCGCTATTTTCATGTTGTTGGTGCACCTTTATTCTGAAAGCTGTGATTCAAAACCGTAACTTGTAACCATTTAGAGCTGAGGTAGTTTATAAAAGTAAAAAAGTATAGGCTGACCCTTTAAGGTAGGGACTCCAAAGAAAAGCGAAACCTAAGATTTAAAATACATTTTTAAAAATGAAAAAAAAACTTTACTGGGGCATTTCTTTTAGTTTTCATTTCAAGCTAATAGATTAAATCAATATTTCCAATAATACTTTGTTGTATTTCAAAACGAATTTAAATTGACTGAAAGGGGTTCTTTTTTTTTTCAAAATTACTAAAAATGGCAAATTTTAGCCAGATTTAAAATTCTCTCAGAAAAATGTAATTCTCTTTATTAGAAAAACATTTCAAAAATAAAATATACTTTTCTGAAACTTGTAATTTAATGTTTTATCAATCTGATTTGAAATGAATATTACTTGCTTTTAGTTTAAATTATCGCAAAAAAAAAAATTTGTAACATAAAATTATTTTACTGGAAAGCAAGCCAGAAGAGGATTTCACAAGCGAGAAATACAGAGAAAAGAAACTGTTAGCATAGAACTTACGGTTACATTTAGCTATTTCAATTGTAAAATGATGAAACCTTGTCGCCAATCTTGTCTTGCATTTAAATTCGTACAGTCTAGATACCATACAGGAAAGCACATCAGAACAATTATCATGAAAATATTTATAGGAAAGACATAGGGAAGCTATTTTACTGTGATGGGAAAGTGAATGAAGCAGAGATGCCGGGTCATGACTAATAACACTGCAGATTTTTTTTTGATTTTATCAAGAATCTCTAAATATTTAACAGAAGCACCGGATTAGATGTGACCGCAATATTCAAATCGTGGATGAATGGTAAACTTATAAATATGTAAGATAGATTCTGGCGAGAAAAAATAGTCTAGCACGACTCAGTGAACCAATTTTTTTTTTTTTTTTTTTTTTTTTAGCGGCAGACTTAGCAATGGCTTCAATACTGCATGCTAAGGAGAAAAACAATTTTCCTACAATTCGATATCAGAGATTCTTTTCACTTGGATAAAATGGGATGGAACGCCTGTAAGGGAGTTGTCTCTGAAGATGGACGTATGACACTATAATTTATAGCCCGAAGCTACAGACATAAGTATTGAATCTACTCTCTCTCTCTTTCTTTCTCTCTCTCCCTCTCTCTATCTCTTTCTGTGGGTCTATTTTGTCTCTCTCCCTTTAGGCCTGCTTTCTTTCTGAGTCTGCCCTCACTCTCTCTTTCTGCATCTGTTCTCCCCCACTTTGAGTCTGCTCTCCCGCTCTCTCTCTCTCTCTGCTCTCTCTTTCTGATTCTACTCTTCTATCTCTCGCTTTGCCTCTGCTCTCGTCCCCTAACTCTTTGTGTCTACTCTCTCTCTCTCTCTCTCTCTCAATTTGAGTTTAGTCTCGCTCCTTCTCTCTTTGAATCTGCTCACTCTCTATCTCTATCACACACACACACACACACACACATTTACTTTTCATACTTTTAATTATACTATATGTTGACTCCAAACCTGGAGATTGATAAACATGGCATATCAAATGGTGGACTGATGAAATTAGTCGCTAGATGAAGGAAAATTGTTGAAATAAACAAATATGAAAAGTGGAAGAAGAAAAAAATTGTTTATATTGTAATGAAAAGAAGGACTGTCGGAATCAAAAGAAAAACGATAGAAATAAAAAAAAAAATGAGGCAGGAAATCAAGAGCGACTTAAGAAAAAGAAAAACCGAAAGAACTATATAAAAAAATGAAGCAAGAGAGGCGGGAAGAAAGAAGATGAAAAAGAAAGACAAATTCTGAAGAAAGAAAGAAAGAAAGAAAGAAAGAAAGAAAGAAAGAAAGAAAGAAAGGAAGGAAGAAAGAAAGCTGAAATAGTGACAGAAAGAAAGAAAGAAAGAAAGAACATTGAAATAGTGAAAGAAAGAAAGCTGAAATAGTGACAGAAAGAAAGAAACAAAGAAAGAGAGAAAGAAAGAAAGAAAGTTGAAATAGTGACAGAAAGAAAGAAAGAATGAACACTGAAATAGTGACAGAAAGAAAAAAAGACAGAAAGATAGAAAGAAAGAAAGCTAAAATAGTGACAGAAAGAAAGAAAGAACACTGAAATAGTGACAGAAAGAAAGAAAGCTGAAATGGTGAGTGAAATAAACAAAGAAACAAACAAAAAAGAAAGCTGAAATAGCAACAGAAAGAAAGAAAAAGAAAGAAAGCTGAAATAGTGATAGAAAGAAAGAAAGAAAGAAAAAAAAAAGAAAGAGAAGGAAGAAAGTGCGAAGAAAGGAAACTGGATCGGAGAAGACAGGAAGAAAAACTACTTAAGTTTTTCTGTTATTTCTTCAGCGTGTCAAGACTCCACCAAACTCGAGAAATGATCAGTTGTCCTCGAGAAGATTCACTTGTTGCCAAATCAAGGAATACAAGAGATCTATTCTGTAAGAAACTGATAATGTTCAGGGGAAGAGAGGTAACGGGTGCCGTTGGGAAAGATAAGGATGAAGGAATAAAAATGACGTACTTTGACGATCGGTCTAATTTCTTTTCTTTTTTTTTTAACGCTAGATTGGTAGCCTGCTATAAGGAGATAGTTTTAAAATAAAAACAGGTCCTTATCCCTAGGAAGAAAAAATACAACGAGAGGAAAGAACCATAAACGCAGAGAAAGGTTTCTTTGTGCCGGCTTTCTGGTCACAGACTTTATCAGCGATTTACATGATGTCACATTTTATTAGGCAACTCAATTTTTTCACAATAAAATTGCTGTCTGTCTATATTTCTGAGATGAGGTATTATGTAGACTATCTACATTATTCGGACTATTGTCCTCATCTTTGTCGCCATATTTATTACAGCGTTTCGGCCCTTGTACGCTCCGGCCTTCAGGTGGTTGGAATGTCGATCTGAACCCTTTATTTAGCTCACTGGGGTAGACTGTTCTAGTTCCACGTGCCATGTTTAATGGATGTCAGTTATCAGTTATCTCCTGTTAATTTACCTCTGCAAGTTCTCCACTGCCTTAACCGGGTATTGAACTCACACTCTTTGGGTCCTGTCACTGGATCTAACCAACGCCAACTGAATCTAACCAACCTTTATCCACTGTGCCATGTGTCCTTGAGGTGGATAAAGGTGTTAGCTAGATCCACACACACACACACACACACACACACACACACACACACACACACACACACACACACACACACACACACTTATTTAATTTTATGAAATTTCGAGAAATTATTTTTTGTAGGGCTTAATGTTTATATTAGTGATAAATACGATCCTTGGAGAATTTAAATCAATTATTTTATTTTATTTTTTTATAAAACAGGAAATCTGCTCTGAATCGTAAAATTAAAAGGCAATAAAACTAAGACATTATTTAATGAAAAAGTTTTTTAATTGTCTTTATGAATAAGATATATGATGGACACTTGTGTTCAGAAATATTTTTTTCGGTGAGTGAATTTTTACAAGAATTGTTTTCATTGTTATAGAATTTTAATTAGAATGATTTAGTTTCAAATTTTGTATGAATTTGTAGCGGTTATGTAACATTATTATCAAGTAAAAATTATATTTACTAATAATAATTGGAAAAGCTTACTACAATTCAGCGACCCCCAATATTTTAAAAAGAACTTTGAATTTTTTTGCCTGTGTTCTTGTTCCTCAAGTCCAGTAGCTGTTATCGATCTTTTCAGTATTGATGGGAGTTTCCTTCCTAACCTTTTATTTGAAGTAGTGTGGAATATCACTTATTATTATTACTTTCCATTAGAGTTACATGTGATATTCATTTTATCAGTTGCTAGTGTTGAAAGTCATCAAGTGATGCGGTTTCTGTTATTTGTTAAAGTTGTTTATGATTCTGTAGCGCCAGGATTATCTTTGTTAAAACTCACAGGCTTCCCTCACACCAAACCATTTTAAAACATTGACCATAGAAAGCAGTTGCATACAACTGACAGGCGGGTTTGGCGCCAGGCATGACATCCGTATGAAAATCTCAAACGTTTTCGCTGATTCTTTGAAGAAACCAGAATCTTCCCCGCCCCCGATGTTCTGCCTTGGTGCTAATGTGACCAAGATGTCTTCAGAAAGAATTTAGAGTCCCAACAACACTTCAATATTTCTCGTTTCTTTTTTCATTATCTTTCCTAAATGGATAAAAAAAATATTTTTATTGATTCTTTTTTACGGCTTATCAACCCTTTACAGATTATGTAAAGCCAGAAAATATTTTTAGATTGTAAGAAAAAAAAAATTTTGACGAGTTAATAATGGTTTGGTGATAAACGTGTTACTAATTAATCCGTAGCTGGGGAGAAGAATATGCGAATTCATACCTTCCCCAAGGGGATTTACGCGTAAGTGAGAATACTGAACCCATCTGGAATTAGAACTCGGCTCTCCGATTGATGATTCCGAGCCATTATCCATTACACCACCAGCACATTTCAAACTTACGGCACGTAGTATTCCCAAGAGTTAACCCATCTAGGTACTGACCAGGCTAGACGTTGCTTAACTTCAGTGATTGTACGGGAACCTGTGTTTAAATATGATCTGGACGTAAGTCGGATAAAAGATTTGGTGAACATTTATGATTCCAGTACATTAAGAGAAAGGCAACAGGTTAGCTGAAAAATCTACCCATCAGATTTAATAACTTTTGACCCAGTGATTAAAAATGATTGTTAATAAACATTTAGTTGAGAATTTTGAGTATTAATTAATATTGCGTAAAAAATTATAAAATTCAATCTGTATATTCAAAAATGATTCTTTTCTGCAATCAGTTTCCGAAAATTAGTAAACAGAAATATTTCGCGCACTTCTCTCGCTTCTTTTAACCCCGTAGCCGCCATTGACGGACATGTAGGCTACAGCTTCACAAAACACTAAGCGTTGCTGTTGTGGTTTCCATAGCAATTAAGTTCTTTTACGTGATGAAGATGGTCGTCCCCGTTACAGTACCCGGTGTTCTCAAGTAGTTCTCCAATCTAAGTACTGACCTGGCTCGACGTTGCTTAACTTCGGTAATCAAGCACAAACTGGTGTTTCAGTGCGATATTTGCTCAGAATAATTAAAACTCTGCGCAAGTGAACTTGAAGACGCTCAAATTTGAAATAAGATTTCTGTCCTTGAGTTCAGTAAATATATTTATTTCTAATCAGTTCACCCCAAGCAAGGCGATAATGCCACTAAGACGCAAGAAGCTACTGTGAGTAAAAAAGGATAAAAAGACTTTAGAAGGAGCCGGAAACCCAGTCCTAAACAGGAAATGCGGGATAAACCCCTACTCCTGTTCAGAGGATTTGAGGAAATTTTAAAGAAAATGGAAATAAAAAGATGTCGATGTAGAGAATTTCAGAATAAGAGACACAGTTTACTGGGATATGTGGGGAAGACAACGGTTAACCCGAGACTGTAGATTGGTTAAGATTATAGTGATCGGGGATGCGTCCTCTTGGAAGTCGTTTCTATAAAGCACCGGTTCCGCGGAAAAAGCTGTTCCACTGGAACTTATAATGCTGTTCAATAAAAGTGACTTACCTGATTTTTTTTTTTACTAAAAATATTTTTCGTCTATTGTTTTTGGGATTAAAATAATTTTAAATCTTACTAATATAATGACCCCTTCCCGACCACCTAGGAAAAAAGTTTATTCACCCTAAGGTATTCTAATGATAATTATAATTTTGGATATAAATGAGATTTAGGGAAAAACTCTTTTTTATAAATTAGTTTGACCCCCAAAACAATAGGCGAAAGAATTTTTAAGTAAAAAAAAAATCAGGTGAGTCACTTTTATTGAACAGCACTGTACATCTCACCAGTGGAATACCAAGGGAATAATAATGGTTCGATACAATGTGCGTAACATGGGGAGTATTAGCCGTGAGGGTTAGAACTGGTAGAACTAAAGAATGGAGCGTTCATCTGAACACTTTCCATATAAAAGTACTGATATTATCATTTATAAAAAAAAAAAAAAAACGCGTTTATATATTGCATATAAAAGAAAGAAATGAATCCAGAGACACTTTTAAACGTATTTTTGATGTATTTCTTTAAACAATAATTCCATAAAACCCACTGGTTTAAATCTGATCAATTATCAGATATTTTTGAAGGATTGTTTGATCGGATTGAACTTTTCAGTATCTCTTTTGTAGGGTCGCCAACAAAAAATAGGTCCATTTTTTTGTATCTAACTCAAAAGTATATTTTAAGGAGAATCAATAATAATAATAATAATAATAATAATACTTTTAAATAAATACTTTTTAATAAGAAATCTTTTGAATCATTTGATTCTTGTCATAAGATCCGATGAAAAATTGCCACTCTTTAGTCTTTGGTAAATTCAGTCTGTCTTTCTCGGTCTTAAAATACAGAAAAGAATGGATTTATTTTGCAATAATTATAATATTTTTCAAACGAGATTTGAAAGAGTTTAAAACAGAATTTGCATATTATATAAATACAAAAATCTATCATCATTTTGGTTGATTTTTTAGCGACATATCAGCACCTCTACGGGTTATTTAATGCCGAAATCTAAATATTTTGTACATAGTTTTAAGGCTTCAACTACCAATAAAATGTATTATTGGTCATTTTGCAATAAAATTTATTGTTACTTGAAAATGTATTGTTGGTTATTCTACTATAAAAAATATATCGTTGGTAACTTTTTTATATAAAAAATGTATTGCTGGTATTTTTATACTTGCATAGTGTTTGGGTTTCACTATTTACCTATAGCTGGGACCCCCGATCAGAATTGACCTGGGGATAACAGCAATTAAGACATGGTTCCACACTCCTCAAAACTTCCGATCTCCCGATCAGAGAACTTGATGTCGTTTATCATCATCCCTAGGAGCAAATATCATTTTACAGACATTAGATGATATAAGACATTCTGTAAAATCATAGTTTCAAGTAGGTTTAAAGAAGCCATCTTTGTACGTCCCTTCGTATTCAATTAAAGTTTAAAGTAATAAACTTTGCGTACATTTTTAGTCACGAGACATTTTTAAATGAGTAAAATTTGTATTTTACAATATTTCCGTGGGAATCTAATTGAAACCACAATGTTATTTTTGTACATTCCACTTGAATTACTAAAGTAATATCTCAAATATATCTATATATACTCAATATATTATGAGCATATTTTGAAAGATCTGATTTGTAGGATACACTCTGTGGTGTGATGGATATCGGCTCGGAATAAGAAATCGTAGAGCCGAGTTCGAATTCCAGTCCTCTTCGTTAAATTCACCTACGGAACAATATGAACTCATCTCTTTTCGCATCTCTGGGTTGAATAGCAGGATAGACTGGATCCTATTGCCTTGGTTGGCTACCATGTCTACCGCAAAAAAGAAAGATACAGCGGGAAAATATTCTGCCTTGTCAGTCATAAAACGAAAGACATGATCGCCCAAGCGTGTATCAAGTATGGCATTTAACTGACTGATTTGCAATGATGGAAAAGCGCAGAAGTATGTATTTCAAGATCTCATAGGTTCTATATTATAAATTTATTGATAATTACATTCATTTCAAGTGATGCTGGTAATGGTAAAGTTGGATTTTTTTCTATATTACTCAAATCTCGATTTCGCATCTAAGAGAATAATCATGTCAGACTGTTACTGAATTTACCATGGCCGCCAAACATTTTCATCTTCGCAAACACGTAAAGTACACGGTTCTTCATTGGCTGATA
The DNA here is from genome assembly GCA_903632075.3 of Acanthosepion pharaonis. Classification (NCBI taxonomy): domain Eukaryota; kingdom Metazoa; phylum Mollusca; class Cephalopoda; order Sepiida; family Sepiidae; genus Acanthosepion; species Acanthosepion pharaonis. Next base: position 3,804,085 of record CAHIKZ030004810.1, on the reverse strand, counting down.
TGTGGTTTCTTGTAAGTTCCTTGGTTACAGAAGGAGAAGGAGATAATGTTTGTTTCATTTCAGGTGACGACATCCGGGTACTGTTTTTGTGTGTAAGTTCAGTCTCTTTGTAAATGTCTGTGCCATTAACTAAAATCTGTGCTCTCGACGATATGGGACTGGGCAATGTCCCTGGAAAGGATATAATCTGAGGTACGGCTGACATATTGGTCAGTGGTGCTACACTGATTCCAGATTTGGTTACATCGGGCATCAAAGTCATCATTGCTCCTGTGCTGGGTCCTGAGCTGGTCATCGGCATGAGGGTGGCTTGGGAGGTGGGTGCATAGATTGGAACAGGGAAGTAATTCTGTTGAGGCCGGAGTGTTTGTTGGGAGTCGTCAGTCATGACGCTAGCGGGAAGAACGAATGCTACTTGACAAGCCGGCATCTTCGTGGCCAGCAACTGGACGTTTCCCATTTTTGATGTCTGGATGTGAGAAAGAGAAGCGTCTAAAGTCAGGATGCCATTGGTCACGCCGGTCACATTTGTTGTCGCAGACGAAATCGTTTGTTTGGAATCGGACGAAGAAGAAGCGTCGTTTGAAGTGATTATTTCGGTAGGGCACCCTGGAACTTTCGCCGCAAAGACATGTCGTGATGGTAGTGGTGAAGAAGAGGCTACTTTGTCCGGAGAAGGACAGGAGGAACTTTCGGACGCGGACGTTGGTCGGTTGACCAGAGCGGCAGGCAAAGGCGAAGACGACGAATAGTGTCGTTTGGGCGAAGAAGAGTTGGGAAAAGAGGGAGATGAAGTAATGTAGGTAGCCAGGTGGTTGAGGAGACGGGTTCGAATCTCAGGGTCTACTTCGGCCATGGAACTCAAATAGCGACTGACTTCGCTAGCACATTCTTGGAAACCCAATACATACTTCGTTAAGACAGGAGAATCATCATTGGCAGAAGCTAAAAGAAAAACAAAAGAATGGAATTAGAATTGTATTTTTGTACAAATTACAAATATAGAGTCAGATTAATATCGTCTTCTTAATATCATATTTGTTATAGTTGGACTAATATCCTTATCTTTGATCTTATAATGTTTCGGATGTTGCTCGTCAGATAATCTTCAGTTAATTTTAAACTGAACACGTTATTTAATATATAACGTTGGCGTCTAGGTATATATCATCTTAGTTAATTGTTCTTTATTTAATCTCAGTTCTACTGTGTCTGAGTATATCGGTTTTGTTTTTGTTTGGTTTGTTTAACGGCATGCCAAATCTTCATGGGTCATTTAATGCGGAAATTTAATTTTCTTTGGTAATTTTTTTTCACTATTAAAATCTATTGCTGGAATTTTTTTTACTATGAATATGAAAATGTATTTTAATACTTTCATAGTGTTTTGAACCCAGTTTGAAAGTTCATTATTTGCCCATAACTGGGACGCCTAACGGACGCTACCACCCTGGGTGTGGGTGGACCTGAGAATAGCAACAAATAAACCTCCCAATCAGAGGCCTTGCTGCCGGATGTAGTTTATCGTCATGCCCAGGACGAGAGTATATCGGTACTACCAGGTCCAGGGATTCAACTCACAATTATTATGCAGCCAACTTCACCAACTAACTCTTCGATCCTTTAAGATATTGCCCCCACCCGCTAAAGATAACTAAAGATCCCAGAAATTCTGACAAAAACTACATCTACTTTACCCGTTGTTGTGTATAATAAATACAAACGCTCTAAATTGACACGAGGATATTCTTTTTTAATCAATTCACCCCAAGCAAGGCGATAATGCCACTAAGATGCTACTGGAAGTGAAAGAAAATGAGAATACTTTAGAAAGAGCTGGAAACCCAATACTAAACAGGAAATAAGGGATAAAACTCTACTCCCGTTTAAAAGATCGGGGACGAGTATGAACCGGGCGATAGGCGACCCTATCTACAAAATGTGCATCTAGTGTAGCGGATATCAGAGCGGAAAGTGGAATTAGCGAGCCGAATTTAAATTCTAGACTAGTTCACTTTCGCACTAATGCCCTTGGGAAATACAATAATTCGTATCTTCTCAGTCCCCGTCTCCCTCTATGTGTTAAATAGCTGCGTAGACTAGGCTCTCCAGCCTTATCTGGCAACCAGTCAAAGAGAAAATAAACTCTGAATTCAAACAGTGGAAAAGGCAACAGAAAACACTCCATTTTTCCCAAGAATGCATAGCAATTTACAGATAGTAAAGAAATGGAAGTGGTGGAGAATCATGATCGCCTACATACGTCCCGAAAAATGCATTTATAAAATAATAAAATCAAGTTATTGCAATTCCCCGTGTATAATACGCATTCATCTATAATATGCACATCTAAAGTTGTGCTGAAAGTGTGGGAAAATGCTTCTACTCATGCATAATACGCGCCCCTTTTTGGTAATCAAACCCTATCAATTGTACCTCTCTAATTTCATTACGACCAGCGTTTCTTACTCTTATTAAAAATGGTTTTAAACATAAAACTAAATTAGAATAATATTATTCTATGATAATTCTTGTTTTATTTTACGGCAATTTTTTAAAGATTTTCTGTAGCTGTGCATAATACGCGCCTCTGATTTTGCTTTTTTTTTTTATAAAAAAAATGCGTATTATACATGGGGAATTATGGTAGATTAATTTGCAATATTCAAGGGATATGTTCTTATTAAATGTACGGTGTTGAAATATGCTCAACAATGTCTCCTATTTTCTTTCATGCTTACATACAGACCCAAAACCAAATGTGCATTTCTCAATGATTTTACATTATTCGCACTGTTGTCCTCATCTTTGTCGCCATATTTATTACAACGTTTCGGCAGTTGTACGCTCCGGCCTTCTTCAGGTGTTTGGAATGTCGAACTTAACCCTTTATTTCGCTCACTGGGGTAAGACTGTCCTTGACACATGACACACTGGATAAAGGCGTTGGTTAGATTCAGTGACAGGACCCAAAGAGTGTGAGTTCAATACCCAGTTAAGGCCGTGGAGAACTTTCAGAGGGAAATTAACAGGAGATAACTGATAACTGACATCCATTAAACATGGCACGTCGAACTAGAACAGTCTACGCCAGTGAGCGAAATAAAGCGTTCAGTTCGATATTCCAACCACCTGAAGAAGGCCGGAGCGTACAACGGCCGAAACGTTGTAATAAATATGGCGACAAAGATAAGGACAATAGTCCGAATAATGTAAATAGTCTACATAATACCTCATCTCAGAAATATAGACAGATACTGAAGGGTGATAAATATGGCGACAAAGACAAGGACAATAGTCCGAATAATGTAAATAGTCTACATAATACCTCATCTCAGAAATATAGACAGATACTGAAGGGTGATAAATATGGCGACAAAGATGAGGACAATAGTCCGAATAATGTAAATAGTGTACATAATACCTCATCTCAGAAATATAGACAGATACTGAAGGGTGATAAATATGGCGACAAAGATGAGGACAATAGTCCGAATAATGTACATAATACCACATCTCAGAAATATAGACAGATTCTCAATGATTTGTTTTTCAATTCTTAATTGTTCTGCTACTATTCCTTCAAGTTTAATTCCTTTTGCTTTTTATCGCAAATGTCTGGCGGACTTGTTATGGTCGTTCGTAAGCAACGATAATCAGAAACAAAAAATAATTTTCGAGCAAGACCCATTAAATATAACATTTAAATAATTCCGGGTTACAAATAAAATCATTATTTCCTTAGAAATTACTTTGTTTACTGTTCTGATACAAAAATGAAGTTAGCAGATATGGGCTTCAAAAGGTCCCAACGAGAGATGTGCAGATTTTTAAAAGGGTCAATTAAACTTGCGTTCCTGGCAGTTATTCGTTGCTTTTTTTTTAATCATTTTACCGCAAGCAAGGCAATAAAGTCACTAAGACGCAAGGGGTTACTGAGTGATAGAGAATATGCGAAAATAAACAAGACTGGGGAAACGTAACAATAAAAGTACAAAAATTAGAGACAGAAGTTAACGATTGACATTCCGTTTAAAATTTTGAACGTCAAAGTTGACTGTGTAAGAAGTAAAAAGGCAAAAGAGAGTTGAGAGTGAGACGTGCGATGGAAGAAACTTTTAACATAGAACTTACGGTAACATCTAGCCATCTCAGCTCTAAAATGATGAGACATTGCTATTAATCTACTACTGCGCTTAAATTCATAAAGTCGCGGTACCATAGACGAAAAATCATCAGAACAATCACCATGAAAGTATTTATAGAAAAAAAGACAAAAGACACAGTGAAGCTATGTTACGGCGATGGGAAAGGGATTGAAGCCGAGAGGCCAGGTCAGGACCAATAAAATTGCAGATTATTTGGATTTTGTCGACAATCGTTAAATATATAGCAACAGCAGCAGATCATATGTGGCAGCAATATTCAAAGCAAGGATGAATGGTAGACTTATAAATATGTAAGACAGATTCTGACGAGAAAAATTGTCTGGGATGACACAAAGAACCAACTTTCCTTTAATATAATGAACGATGTAAAGTACGCCTGGAGCGAAGTTAGTTTCCTCAATACAAGGGGTCGAAGGTTCGAATCCCGCCACATCTTTATTAAGACTATCGAATGTACCGACCGGCATACATTGAACTACATTGTTTAATAAACAGGGATGTCTATTCAAACCCGTGCATCTGTAAATGTAACGTTTTTAGTAATAAGAAAGAATACTTTATGTAAATAATTCAAAATAATAATTTCTTTGTTACTTTCATATTTGATGCTTAGGCAAGAATTTTGTTTGGAATCTTCACCTGAAAAATGTTGTCTTTGTAAAAGTCGTAATTGTTTCACAGTCATCTCCAGAATGTCAGCCTTTTCCATTTTACTGTGACGATTGCCCTGAAAGAACAAAAGAAAATAAATATTCACGCCTCAACCAAAAATTGACACCACATGTGAAATACACATTATTGTCATCCCGTTGCTAAATGCATGCACTAACACCGAAAACAGATTTGATGCTGTTTTTAATGTTGTATCTATTTTAGTATTTCTTGTCCTTCCTTATTACAGCGAATAAACTGAAATGTAAGATGGAGGCAATAGCACAGAACTAGCTGCCTGCTCATATACCAAAACAATAATAATAATAATAACCAAACTCCTTCCGGTTGAGGAACTAACTTTATTTCCTGGTGCGCACTGACACCTTGTCGCAAAGTGTAGTTGAGTATAAGCATAAAAACCTATTGTAAGTGCGTCATGATACATTTTGGGGTTAACGAGTTGTACAAAATCCAGCACACATCTGTTTCCCCAGATTTTCTGTAAAGTAAGTAAATATCATTTGCCATATATATATATATATATATATATATATATATATATATATATATATATATATTATATATATATATAATGGGTTAAAGATAAGAAATAATAGAATTTGAAAATACCATTTGAGACTTTGGTAAATTATTCGGTGCAATATATTCTCAATTAACATGGATTAGTGTAAAATTATGAAACAAACTTAAATCACATTAAGTGAAAAAAAGTTAAAACCTTTTCCATCACTTTATGATAGATTTTAGCCAACATTTTGAGTGCAAGTTCAGATTAATAACCTGACATATAAGTTATATTTTGATCTGAGATTTTCACTATATAATGTTCGATCGATATTCAAAGCTTAAATTCAAAACTTTAGCAGGAAGGAGATAATAAGTAATTGTTTTTCAAATTAATGTAGGAATTGGCGGCAGATGTTAAAGATTCTAAATCCGTTGGTATATAATCCAAGAGATTCCGAGTAATATAAAATATTAAAAATGATCCGCAAAAAGTGCTCAATGAATTTATTACTACAGAGCAATTAATTAGTACACAGTAAAATTCAAAATTGTCTGATATGGGGAATAGGTTTATTTCAATCGACGAGATTCGCCGTCTTATTCAACTCGGATATAGAATGAGTTCGTGTCGGAATTAGAAACATAACAGTTAAATTTCTAATTCCGGTACGAACTCAGTCAATAACGGGGTTGAATAAGATTGAAAAATTTCGTCGGTTGAAATAGGCATATTCCCCATATGAGGTAATTTCGGATTTTATTGTGTACTATATTAAGTAATTCATCGAGTCTAGAAGAAACCTCAACAGAATGCAGTTTCGTCCTATATTCGGGATTCATCAGCAGTGTAGCATCCACTACCGAGAATTGAAACCCGGACAGTTACATTGAGAGGCAAACGTCATATCAACTGTACTAACGCGCCGCGGTGACGAAGAGATAGTGAACTAGACTCGATATTGCGCCGCTCATTCACAGATTGGAACAAAGTGGAACTCATCCAAGTTTCCTTTACACATAGACTACTATCCAGAGCATTAGAAGCCGGTTCAAGCAAGGATAAGTATGTCGCCTCTGAGTGTTGACTGCAATGTTTACTTTTATATTTATATATTTCTAAATAAATGATGATTTTTTTATTTAATAATTCCGACATTTTTATCACTTTAAACTTTACTTTTTAGTAGATAGTCGTAATTGGATAGACGACCTGTATTCTATTTTAGTATTTTATTTAGTAATTTATATCACCCAGTCGGTTCGAATATTTGAGAATTCTTATTAAAGAAAAATGCAAGAGCGCAGGTTGAAGGTTGCATTTATCTTTAATAAGATTTCTCGAATCTGCAGGCCAGTATATGAATTAAAATACTATTTAAAAATAAACGAAGCATCTATTCAAATATTGGTATCCACTAAAAATAACGTATATGTATATATATATATATATATGTGTGTGTGTGTGTGTGTGTGTGTGTGTGTGTGTGTGTATGTGTGTGTATGGTTAAAGGCGATTGACAAGGCACAGCGATTAAGCTTTTTATTTAATTATTTTTGTGTTCGTAAACGTGTTTTCGTTTCTTGACAGAAAGCGTGTACGAACTGTCCAAAAGTTCTGCATATCCGAGCGCTTTCGGCTATTCTTTGAGCCATTATCAAGTACGATTTTTATTTTTAACTAAATGTGTGGGTTTTTCTTTTATGTATGTGTCTAAAGTTATAGAATTTTTTTTTCGGAGCACGGTCGGTACATTGTGACCGTGTTCATAGTTAATGTCACTGAGTGTTAACGTTTTAATTAAATAAAAAGCTTAATCACAGTACCTTGTCAGTCGCCTGTAACGAAACATGTATAAAAGTGGAATTGCTACTCAAATATACACAGACACATTATATATATATATATATATATATATATATATATATATATATATAGTATGACAAATTGGAAAAAGTTTTTATGATGCGTTTCATCCGTTAGAATTTCATCGGACTGGATAAAATGCGTCACAATACGTCATACTATTTTTCCTAAATACTGTTTGTTGATATATAGAATTATATATCGTTGTATCATATATATATATATATATATATATATATATATATATATATATATATATATATATATATATACAGAGAATATTTTGGCTAGAATTATTCTTTCAAGCAAGTCTTATTGAAAAGAACAGACATTTTATGTCTATAAGATTTATTAACCGCTTTTTCTTTTTCTTTTTTTCTTTTTTTTAAATGCGACTAACTTTTTACAAGTGTGGCTGTTGGTAGATGTAAAAAAAATAGCTGACATTTGTATAAAGTATAAACTTTCGACTCACATGAGTCATCGTCAGGAGTGTGACAGAGTAAAGATAAGAAAATAAAATCAAATGTATTTTAAGCAGAGCGTTGTTTTAAAAGTGACGTTATATTTTCTTTGAAACTTAAACCCAGCACAGCAACATGTGATGGAAACGTTTACCGGCAAAGTGCAATGTCATTTTTTATATGCATGAAAACAATATATATATATATATTGGCCGTTCATGGTGTACTGGTCGCTGTGTGCATAGATTGCACTAAGTTTCGACAGGTAACAGGACAATTTGCGAAAGAGTGTTGTGCATATTATTCTATAAGGAACTTAGCAACATTAAACAAAGAACAACGATTTCCCTAACTACGTTGTCGAGGAACAAATAAAATTAGCCTTAACGAAATTTATGACACAAGAACCCACGCTGACGCAAGCAAAATAAACACACCATTATCTTATTTTATCGTAACTAAATGAACCCTAATTATAAGCAGGATAAAAAATGCAATTTAGAATATTTCTCCAGTATGTCACTCACTCAATGATCCTGACAAACGCCTAAGATTCACCATCTACTACAATAAATTTAAAACATCTAAATTAATTATTACCAACAACACCGGGCCATAAAATTCCCCCTATATAAAAATAATCTTGTTTATGAATTCTTATGCCCCTGAGTAATTGCATCTCCAGCACTGATAATAAAAAACAACATTAAATGCTTCCATTGGGGACACATGCACGACACTCTCTTGCATATATATATATATATATATATATATATATATATATATATATATATATATATATTGAACAATAAAAATATTTAAAATTAAAATCTTCAGACACACTGGGGTGTAGATTAATATTCTTTCGTTTTTATTTTTATTATTTCATTTAGATTCCTCGACTAGTTTCGGCCAACATGGCCATCATCAGGAGAAGAAAAATTTCTGCTTCCTGGTAGTAGTGAACTACAGAAATGAATGTCTTGATGGAGAAAATGAACTTTTGTCTGTAGTTTTCATTTTCTTTTTTTTTTAGCTTTTTAACATGAATTTTTTAACATTCCTTGTGTTGGTCAAACAGTCTCTTTTAAGTTGTTATTTGAGATAAGAGCTGGATGGATCTATGCTTCTCTGAATTCCCCTGGTCAGTTTGACAGTTTTATTGGTTCCTAGAGAGGGGATGTGTAACTGTTAAGTGTTATATATATATATATATATATATATATATATATATAGATATATTATGAAATGGACAAATCCGACAATTATTTTAAGAAATTTTTATGTTTATATATTCTTTTTATATATACAAATATTTAAGTAAATGCTCTGTTTATAATAAACAGTCTTAATTACATTTACCGGCCTGAATGTCCGAGAAATTTTCATAGAAAATATTCGTCCTCCGACAGGAATCGAACCTGCATTCTATACGAAACCGTCATATAGCCTGACGTGCCCTAACCGAATAACCACAAATGTGCCTGAGCAAGCGCCTACAACAGGGATTGCAGTATAGCTGGCATATAATATATATATATATATATATATATATATATATATATATATATATATATATATATATATATATATATATATATATATATATATATATATATATATTCGTCTCTAAACTATGGCTTTCACAACATTACATATAGAATTTCTGGACTCACCTCATTTTTCATAACTTCTAACAGAAGTGACTTTAGTTCAGCCAGACTGGCGTTTATTCGTGCCCTTCTTCGTTTCTCCATGATAGGCTTCGAGCTCTACAAAGACAAAATAAATAAAAGCTCTATTATAAGACAGTGAATCATATGAAAAAACTAAAATAGTAAAAAAAAAAAAAACGAAGGCAAACCTAGAACATTATCAAGTTTATAAAATGGAATTCCATAATTACTGTACGGGTTTTAACGTCTCTACAAATTTGTTAAATAATTTTACAGACAAAGCAGAAAAGAGATTGCTATGTAAAAGAATTAATACAAAAACGTATTAGGTCTACGAATGATAAAAATGCCGGTTATTTCAATTTGGGGCCACGTTGTGAAGCACTGCTTAACAATCTAGCCTCGCAAGCGAATAAGCTTATTCCTCAAAGGGTTCCCCAAATTTGTGACTTAATTAGCTAAGATTATTAATAGCTATAAATACTTATCTGAAATTTCCTAAGACGCTATCAAACTTCGAATATTACCTCAACACAATCTTTCTCTCGCCATTTTGCCGTTGCAATAAAATATCAGATTTTGAATTAATTTGTTATCGAGAAGTAAACAAATGTTTTTTACTTTAAGAGGAAAGCACCATATTTGTTCAATAAAATTCAAGTGAAAAGAAGCCGCCATCTTAGTTCAAGACGGGGACTTTTCTTTATTTCATTTGGGGGTCGTTAATTTCATGCTAGCATTAATTTGCATCGAAATCATTCTTTCTATCATTGCAACATGCTTCTAACAAATCTGTTTACACTGAACTGTTTTATGCAAGTCACAATAAAAGTGACGTTGATAGATTTTTCAGAAGATATTTATACTTATATGAGCAATATATCATGCAAGCTGCAGCTTAAAATATCCATCTTTATTAAAAATGCTGGCAGTTACTTATTTCGGTAATGTCAGGCGAAGTGCAACATAGTTTTTAAATTATAGTTAAATCCAAAAGATTTAGAAACATGCATTTAATTAAACCAATACGTCACACCTCTCAAACATACTACAATTATCGTTGTTTCTAGTGATTTCCCAAGCGTGGCTTAGATGTGGCACAAGGCCGAAAACAAGGAGGAGCTAGGGGGGGATCGAATTCACTACTCAGTCGTAAATGTTACAGCGAGACAAGTATGCTAAACATTACACCGCCTCGAGGTGCCCAAATTATCCTTGTTTCTATGTTAGTTGGTTAAGACGTGAGTTATGCCCCACCATTGCATCAGATAAATAATGAACCATTCCGATTTGATTGTGAGAAAAGACGGAAGAAAACGATATATCAAAGACACTGTTTTTAAAGAAAAAGAAAGCATATATAATAAGAAAGAAAGAAAGAAAGAAAGAAAGAAAGAAAGAAAGGGAAAGTAGAGGAAGTGATAACCCTCTCATACGTTTAACGTCTGCTTCAGTGAAATGGAAAAAATTATCAATTTCATTTTTTTCATTTGTATCCTCTTACTTTAAATAATTACCTGCATTCATATTATGATTGTTATTGAAATATTTTGCTAATAGTGTTAAGCTCAAATAACAAGAACAGCGAGCCCAATTATCCCCATGTCAAGATTAGCGTACCCAATATTTCCATGTCAAGAACAGCGAGCCCAATTATCCCCATGTCAAAATTAGCGTACCCAATATTTCCATGTCAAGAACAGCGAGCCCAGTTGTCACCATGTCAAGATTAGCGAAACCAATGTCAAGAAGAGCAAACCCTTGTTAAAATACGTTCTATTTATTAAAAGAAGTGTTAGAAATATAAATGAACTCATTTATTGATAAATGAACAATTAAAATAATTATTTATTATTCACTTTCCATGAAAAAAAACAGTTAAAATAACTTGGTTATTGAAAGGATATTGTATTTTGATTGCATTATAGAACCCCAATAACTTGTAAATCGTATTTCATTCCATCCTCGCATTTTAATCTTATTTTAATAATATTAGTCTTATGCTTTTATTTTAAATCTTATGTTTTCTCCACGATGATTCTCTATGTTGTGTGTGAATGCCTGTCTGCAGGTCAACGAAGTGCAAAGAGTGGTTGACGGTTCTATGTGAGTAGTTTAGATTATTAGCTAGATCTCTGGAAGCTCGCCATTCATCGCTGTGAATACATGACCCATGTCTCACCACTCGATTATTGGCAGGATTATCTTTTGCTCTCTGTGCCCGGCTATTTCCATATACCCAATTACTAGAGATGTACTTGCATCTATCAAGCCAAAACCCCCAGAGTTGACTCTTATAGGGCCAACTTCGATGGTGTTTTGGTTTGTGTGAAAAGCACGGTTCATTGATTTGAACTCTTATTTCAGGTCCACCAAGTTTTATAGGATCTCTATCTATAAAAGGCATGATGTGTGTGTGTGTGTGTGTGTGTGTGTGTGTGTCTGTGTGTGTGTGTAACGAATGCACGGCCGCAATTTTCGACGGATTTGCACCAAAATTTACATGCACATGCTCCAAGTTAGCGGGATGGCCAAGACCAACTTTGCATTTCCCAACTCCCATCGATAGTGGAAATAATCGATTTTTTCATGCTTCTATGACAGTTTTCATGTAGTTTGCAGCCATTTTCTACTGGCCAGCATGAGAGCCAACAGCTGACTGACACGAATATTAACTAGCATGCAAAAAAAATCGATAGCTGCATTCGTCACAAGTGGGAAAAATTTAAATCTGCATGGCACTTTACTCCAATTGGCTCATTCGCTTGCTTAAACTCAACGTTGATTCTGATTCCGCAGAACTGCGTTGGGTGTGAAAAAGTATTTGTTGTTAACATTCTTTTTCATTCGGTTTTCCAGTTACGAGTCCTTTTTTTAAAGCTGATCGTTTTGTGTTCATTTTGTTTAGTTCTTTTTCGTAACAGATTTAATGTTTAGTATAGAGCTTAGAAAAAATTCGCAGTGTGAGATAGGCAAGAAGTAAGGCATGGCAACATCAGCAAAGGCAAAAGGCACTCCTTTAAAGGCAAAGAAGGGCAAAAATATTTTAAGTCAAGTGATAGCGATTGCTGTATGAGTCGTACGATTTTTGAATCAAGCCCGGGCAACGCCGGGCCATGCTGCTAGTTAAGCCTGTAAATGTCTCCTGCACACCTCTCTGAAAAAGTTGTTAAAAATCCACTATTGCCTGGAGTGGGGGGGGGATATAAGTACAACCCGAGAAATTTCCTGTTCTTTCATTTCATTACACCAATATATATTACCAACAATATATATGAATCTACTGCTGTAATTTAACTTTTGATTTAGAAAAAAAAGACTTTTTTTCTTATTGCTACATTTCGTTTGTGTCCTGAACAGGCATTTTCACACATAAGGATCCAAAGAGGCATTGTACTTTGTCCAGTTCATAAATGTATTAAATGACCCACATTTTAATTCCCGTCGAATAGGTGATTTGTTCTTTATCCAGTCAATCACTGACAAGCTATCCTCCCCAAGTAATGACTTCAGAACCTCCGTGAACAGAGATCTATCCATCTTGAAGGTTCCTGGATATCTGAATTAATAAATTCAAAGCAGTCAGTATATGAAAACAGCTATTGAACCTTAAAGTTCAGTCAGTCAGTTAAGTGCCACACGTGATACACGCTTGGGCGATCTTTTGATACGTGACTGACGAGGAAGAATTTTTTTCCCGCACTAGGTTGCCATTTCTTTCTGTGATAGAAACCCGGTCTGTCTTGTTATTCAACCTATAGCTGGAAGGAAGGAGAGGAGATGGATTCATACCTTTCCCAATGGTAATTGTGTGAGTAAATATAACGAACTCGACTGAGAATCGAAATCGGCTCTCCGAGTTCTCATTGCCAGCCGATATTAATTACTCCACAACGAAAATCCAGTTAAAGTTACTTGTACCAAAATGTTCATGTCAAGAACCGCGAACTCGATTCTTCTCATGTATAGAATAACGAAGCCAATCATCTTCATGCAAAATAACGAAACCCTTCCGTGATTGGGTTCGTTAATCTTAACAAGGTCCGAAATAGCTAGTAAGCTAATTAACGAGCTCGTGTAAATATTAGGTTGGTGCCAAAATAATGACGTAATAATGTCTTTTTTGACGTAACATCAAAAACGACATTGTTACGTCATTATTTTTGCACCAACCTAATAGATGACAGCGGCAGAGTAGGAGAGAAATTGTGGAGAACCATAATCACCCACGTCCCGAAGGGACACGACACATAAAAAGAAGTTCAGACAGTCAGTTAAGTAAGTACCACACGATCATGTAACTCTTGATACATAACTAATGAGTCAGAAATTTTTTCCGGCATTTTTCTTCGGTAGACTGGTTGCCAACCAAGGCTAAAGAACCCAGTCTCTTCTTCTATTTAACCCATAGCTGGGAGAAGAAGAGATGGACTCATACCTTTTCCAAGGGCATTTGTTCGTCAGTTAATATAACGAACTCGACTGGGATTCGAACACGGCTGTCCGAATTCTCACTCCGAGCTGATATCAATTACCCCACAACGTAAATCCAATTTCTTGTACCAAAATGTTCATGTCGAGAACAGCGAGCTCGATTATTCTCATATAAATAATAACGAAGCTAATCATCTTCATGTAAAGAATAACAAACCCTGCTGTGAGTGGGTATGCTAATCTGAACAAGGTCTGAAATAGCTAGTAACCTAATTAATGAGCTCGTGTAAATGGATGACATAGGCAGTAGGAGAGAAATCGTGGAGTCCCGAAGGGACACGATACATAAAAGAGAAGGAGAGTGATGATTTACGTGAATGATATATGTTGGTATGCATATATATATATATATATATATATATATATATATATATATATATATATATATATATATATATATATATATGTAGGTGTATGTAGATGAATGTTTAGATGTAGATCTCTGTCCGAACAGTCGTTGTGGGCACGTAAATGTAAAAGACGACGAAAGCTAAGAGCAACGGGACGAGTCATGTTTATTTGGCGACGATCATCGCCTCCACCGTTCACGAAGAAAGAGGAGAAAGGTCAAGCAATATTAGGAGGAAGCTATTTGCGTATCTGCTTGTCCAATGGCACATAGCTTTTCGTGTGTACGTGTAGACACGTGTTTGCTTCACGAGCGCATGACTAAGCCGACCTCGCGGCGTGTGCCACTTCATCTAGTCTCGCGGACCAATCAACGCCCTTTCAACTGGCGCCTACAGGTCGGCAAAAGACAAAATATTTCAGTCGACATTTGACCCCCCGCATAGTTAGTATAAACGCACTATTCTCACGCATCTATCTCATATCTGGGTCTATTTTGGGGTCGATTCAAATCTGCTTGCTGATCAATTTGACCAGGCTTTTCATATCTCAGTAAATAAATATATGTATTTGTAATAACACTCCGATTAACATACTTGTAGTTTTTTTTTATTCAAACAGGTCTGGTTAAATAATTTAGACGTCTCATGTCGATTAGTTTTCGTTGTGATCCTTTCAAGTTCATTGACGATATATATATATATATATATATATATATATATATATATATATATATATATAAAGAAAAAAAACAGTAAGATATATAATCCGGTGTTCTTATACGTATTTTATTTTTACAAAAATAGTGCCTGATGTAAATTCCAAAATTCGCTTGAGGATGAAATGGAACTAATGTCTTTAATTTAATTGCAAAATTAAATTCGTGGCTTTTAGCTTCCATTTTTGAAACATGGTTAGAACTGTGTAGCGGAAAAACCCATATTTTAAATCAATTAATTTAAAATATATATATATATATATATATATATATATATATATATATATAAAAAAGAAAGAACAGTATATTACAAAATTAAATTCAGGGTTTTAGCTTCTATTTTGAAACATAGTTGGAACTGTGTAGCGAAAAAAAATATATTTTAAATCAATTAATTTAAAATATATATATATATATATATATATATATATATATATATATATATATTAAATTAATTAATTGATATATATATATATATATATATATATATATATATATATATATATATATATATTGAGGATGAAGAGGATTGTCATGATAACCCAGCCACTCATTAATGCTATGCCATCTCAACAGGAGTGGGATCTTCAGATCAGACGAAAGTTGACAACGCACATCACTACCCCAGGGAGATCCTACTACAAACTGATACCATAAACCTATTAAAAAATCCTGCTAATTTTAAAATTAAAATTAGTAGGGAAAATGGTCATTCGCTAAAGGTATCTTAATTCCAATGGCAAAGAAAATTTGCTCTGTTTAATGAGAATGAACATTGAGTACTCTTTTGTGAGACAGTTTTAACATATTTAAAATTCTATATTGTGTTAATAGGACTCGCCACGATTATACCAACGGATATATATATATATATATATATATATATATATATATATATATATATGTGTATATATATATATATGTATATATATATATATGTATATATATATATGTGTGTATATATATATATATATATATATATATATTATATATATATATATATATATATGTGTGTATGTATGCATATATATATGTATGTATGTATATATATATGTATGTATATATATATGTATGCATGTATGTATATATATATATGTATGCATATATATATATATATATTTGTATGTATATATATATGTATGCATATATATATATAATAAATTAATTGATTTAAAATGTTTTTTCGCTACACAGTTCTAACCATGTTTCAAGAAACATGGTTAGAACTGTGTAGCGAAAAGAAACATATTTTAAATCAATTAATTTATAATATTAATGCTCTGTAAATTTACATTGAGCACTATTTTGTAAAAATAAAAACATCTATAAGAACACCGGATTATATATCTTACTATTCTTTCTTTTTATATACAGTGTAACCCGGATATAAGAGAGTTGTCGGGACCGGAGAAGAAGTCTCTTATATCCGGGTTTGGTCTGTTTTATATACATTAACTAACACAGGCTCTAATTTGGGACCGGAGAAAATCTCTCTTATATCCGGGCTTCTCTTATATCCGGGTCTCTTATTTCCGGGTTACACTGTGTTACATGTGCGTGCGTGTGTGTGTGTGTGTGTGTGTGTTATAACTATATGCTGGTGGACAAGGTGATTGGGCGTATAAGATGATCCAAAATTTTCAAGTTAAAATATAAGTTTCGGGTTATATTCGCTGTACAAGACGACCCCTTCAAATCATATTTATAATATTGTATTGAATTTATTAAATAAATTCGGAAAGCATATACGTTCTTTTCACTCAGATACTAATGAAAAAGCGGTGGGGATTTATTGTTAATTTATTACTACAACCTGCGATACTTTCATGAGCGGGGTCTGTATCTTCGGTAGGCTGTTACAGCGTAGCCTGAATGACTTTTCCCCTCTAAACAACCATTCGTTCTACTGTTCGCGAATGTCATCTTTAAACGGTTTGCTGAGACACACATCTCCCATGCTAACAACTTACCATGAACAACATGAATTTAAGGTTCACATTTTATATCTGGAGTATAAGACGCCCCCCCCACTATATTAGGAAGAGGGAGTACGATTAAAAAGTCACCATGTACGTCGACATATACAGTATTCGAAAAATAAGTGTTTATTTTTAAAAAAATGTAAGTAGTTCCTGTCGATAAAAATGAAAAAAAAATGCAACTCAGAAACATTAGACTTTTCCATAAATATCTTCTTGACAGCTGTTCTTGTGAGCTTTCCTCCTAGGTACCTTGACCACATGAATTCAAGCGTGCTACTAGATTGCCCGTTAGGTCCCATCGTTTTACTGTTGAAATAGCAAGATGTAACCGTGAGTTCTATTCTAATAGTTTCTTTTCTGGCCCGTGAAACATTCTCCCGGTTTCTTGCCACCTACAATCTTCAGAAATTTAAATGCAACGTCAATCGCAGTTTTCCTGGAATCCGTACTTTTATTGTCCTGTCACCTCACTAAAGTCTTCGCATTCTCTATCACTTCCAGTAAGCCCTTGATAATCCCCTTGTTTTTTTTTTGGGGGGGGCGGACGGTTTTTAAAAAGAGCTCGTAAATAAAGACACAAGAGTCCTTAAAGAAAGGCGTGCTGGTAGCGTAGGAGTTATCAGCAAGGAAGGTGGAGTGATTGAACCAAATTCAAATTCCAGCCCCTCATGCGGCGTCGGATTTAATACAAATGCCTGCAGGATAAGCATGTAACCGTCCCTTCTCCATCCTATTATGGATTCAAGATAGAGTGAACTTTCTAGCCTTGGGTGACAACCAGTATAAGAGAAGAAAAACAGTAGAGAAGGGAACGGGAAATTAATCCTCTTTCTCAAGAATTCATGGCGATTCACATATAATAAAGAAAAAGGAAACTGTGGATAGCCATGACCACCTACATTGTAAAGAGATACGGCAAATAAAAATACTTGAAGAAGGAGATATGCGATGTGGAACAATGCTATTGACAATACAGGTTCAAATTTCAGCCTTGTCTGTTGAATTCATTTACGCACTAATAACCATTGTATTCACCATTTCTCTTCTCGCAGGTATCGGGTTAAATACACATCTTTTTAGCTTTGATTGTTAACCAGTCTAGGAGAAGAATAACCTTGATACCCAGGATGTAGAGAAGGCAATGGCAAACTAGACTATCTTTCTCAATGTCATTTCGCAGAAAATATAGGAAAGATATATGTGGAGACATTTTGGAGTTACGGATAAGTATGAATCCTCTCTTTCTCCCCCCCCAGCCCAGCTATGGTTAAATAGCAGGACAGACTGGATTCTATAGCCTTGGATGGCAACTGGTCTAATGCAGAAAGAAATGACAACCTACTGCGGGAAAAATCTGCCTTGTCAGTCATGTATCGAAAGATACATGATCGCCTAAGCGTGTATCACGCATGGCACATAACTGACTGAAGGAGACACGGTGGAGTAATGGATAGCGGCTCGGATTGAGGAATCGGAGAGCCAAATTAGAATCTATTTTACTTACGCGCTAATACCCTTGGGAAAGGTATGGTTCCTCTTCTTCTCCTCCCAGCTATGGTTAAATAGCAGGAGAGACCGGTGAGAAAGTGACTGAAGCCGAGATGCCAGATCAGTAGTAAATGCTACGTCAGTCGTCATCTTCTGTCTTTCTGAGGTCAGTTTTTTTATTGCCCTTTTTCTTTAGTAACATTTCCTCTCTGTAATTCCTTGCGTCTTAG
The DNA here is from genome assembly GCA_903632075.3 of Acanthosepion pharaonis. Lineage (NCBI taxonomy): Eukaryota > Metazoa > Mollusca > Cephalopoda > Sepiida > Sepiidae > Acanthosepion > Acanthosepion pharaonis. The sequence goes on along the minus strand of CAHIKZ030004810.1, from coordinate 3,785,470 downwards.
TTGGGCTCTAATGATTTTTAAAAATACGCCTCAAAATTATTAAGGCCAACTTATTTGACGAAAACAGACAATAGTCAATAATAAGCCATACCGATGGTAGCCCAAAGCGTTTCTCTAAGACGATTAAATAAAATTTCGTTTTGGGACCATTCAAATTGACAAGCCAATTCTTCAACTATATAATAGCAAATTTACTTTCATCTTAACTGTTTAGCTGCATTTCAAAGGATAAAATGTTGATTAGTGCGTATTCAAAATACAAGAGCACTACTGTCAATCAAATCAGTGACGGGTGACTCTTAAAGCAAATGTCTTATGTTAAAATGTTTGATCTTTAAAAAGTTAAGGAACTTGATACTCTTGTGTTGTAAATCGATCTTTTACAAGTTGAAGGGAAATACAGTAAGCAATGTGCTGAATAAGTCTCGAAACAATGAATGGAAGCTTCTGTCTTTAATCAATCTAATCGTAATGACTCTCTTTTATGCCCATCTGGACATCTACTGCATATTCAGAAAGGACGGAGCACCCAAATTTTGATATGGAATACCGGTGCCTTTCACACCAAATACAAATAAAGATTTCGATGAATTGATACGTATATAGACGCATAACGCCTTCAGGACGTCGGCCCTATATTACATTATATACTAATGTTAAGTATACTATTAACCTTTGGTTGGAATATCGAATATCGGCAACAAGAGATTGGAATACAGTTAATCACCCTCACCATTTTTTGCTTAACCCGTTATCTCTATGTATAAAAGGCAGGATGTGTGTGTGTAACGAATGCACGGCCGCAATTTTCAACAGATTTGCACCAAAATTTACATGCACATGCTCCAAGTTAGCGGGAAGGCTAAGACCGACTTTGCATTTCCCAACTCCTACCAGTGGAAATAATCGATTTTTTCATGCTTCTACGGCAATTTTCATGTAGTTTTCAGCCATTTTCTACTGGCCAGAGTGAGAGCCTATAGCTGGCTGCCACGAATAGGCAGGAAGATTCTATTGGCCAGCGTGAGAGCCAACAGCTGACTGACATGAATGTTAACTAGCATGCTAGCATGAAAAAAAAAAATAAATCGATAGCTACATTCGTCACAAGTGGGAAAAATTTAAATCTGCATGGCACTTTACTCCAATTAGCTCATTCGCTTGCTTCAACTCAACGTTGATTCTGATTCCGCAGAACTGCGTTGGGTGTGAAAAATTTGTTGTTAACATTCTTTTTCATTCGGTTTTTCCAGTTACGAGTCCTTTTTTAAAGCTGATCGTTTTGTGTTCATTTTATTAGTTCTTTTTTTTTTTAACAGATTTAATGTTTAGTATAGAGCTTAGAAAAAATTCGCAGTGTGAGATAGGCAAGAAGTAAGGCATGTAGCAACATCAGCACGACAAAGGGCACTCCTTTAAAGGCAAGGAAGGACAAAAATATTTTAAGTCAAATGATAGCGATTGCTGTACGAGTCGGACGATTTTTGAATCAAGCACGGGCAACGCCGGGCCATGCTGCTAGTTTCACATATAAACCCTATCTTACTCAGTCGGGATCAGAGTCCACAATCCCGTATCCTATTTAATTGCGAATTCCATAATCTTTTCAATTGCTGTATTGCAGGGATCGGCAACCCCTTAATCTCATCCGGCCCGTGAAGGATTTTTGTCCGGACCGCCAACTTAACCGTAGTAAGGAATTTGCATCTTTTGTTGATTGTGTTATTTGTTATGCAGTTATTTCTGCAGTAAAATAAGGAACCTGTTTTAACCCTAGAACATTAATCATCAATTAACGTTACACCACTGCTAACCATGGGTATATCATACCCGATTTTGAAAATATCAAAAAAATATTAAATATAAATCTTTATTTGAAATATTTTACATGCAGGCACTTCAAACTTTGTACTTTGAGTTAACGTTAATTGGATCTGAAAAACATTATTTAGATAAGAAAATCAGGTACGGATAATTGTAATTAGAAATAGGAAAATTTGCACTGGGTACTATATACCCATGGTTAGTGTTCCAGGGTTAAATAATATAACATTAACTGAGTTGTTTTCTCTTTAAACCTCCAAACGAAGGCAGCCTTCTGGTCGGAGCGGTCTGAGGTCGAGACGATTTATTATACAGTGTCACCCGGATATAAGAGACCGGATATAAGAGAAACCCGGATATAAGAGATTTTCTCTGGTCCCAAATTAGAGCCTGTGTTAATGTATATAAAATAGACGAAACCCGGATATAAGAGACTTCTTCTCCGGTCCCGACAACTCTCTTATATCCGGGTTACACTGTGTAGTATATTTGATATCATGGCGCTCCTCCGAAATGTCTGAATGGTTGTCTGGCCCGCTCTCTCCAAAAGGTTGCCGACCCCTGCTGTATAGTGTGTGTGTGTGTGTGCTTCGCCATTTTGGAATTCAGAGTTGTCCTTATTTTAGAGTGGTTGCCATCACAACTAGAGAGCTTTGCTTTTTAACCCATAGCTCGTGAGAGAAGAGATGGATTCATACCTTTCTCCAAAGATATTTATGCGAAAGTGAATGTAATGAACTCGACTCGTATTCGAACTCGACTCACCGATTTCTCGTTCTGAGCCCCTAAACCATTACAATTCACATTCATCTCACATAAACAGTGTATAAACGTTTAGACTTCTTCACTTTCTACATACAAACTCCACAAAATATATATATATATATATATATATATATATATGTATATATTTTATATATATATATGTGTCACGATTATTTTCAATTTAAAATAATTTTTAAAAATTTTACGCTTTTAATGCCGAAACCTTAATTACATCTCTTGTTAGCTAGTGAAGTTGTTAATTATTGATTATTACACATTTTACCTCGACTTTTCGATTTTGGAATTTAATTCCATAACAACAAACGCCTTTATGAAGCCAACATTAAATGTATATCTTTTCAATTTTATACCACGTTCATGAATCCCTGACACAGTTTCGAATAATGCACACTTATTACTGGAAGAGTCGCGTGGGGGAAAAAAAATGAACGAGAATACCCACGCGCAAACCGCCAAGACGCATGCGCGCGAGACATTTCAAAATTCCATTAAAAGACAATTCATTGGTTATTTAATTTGTACTGGGCGGCTCAGATGGTAAAAACATTTCATTTTATTTTTACTTTACACACATATTCAAAATTAGAAACCCTTCTTTATCAACTGTCAATCTTTTAAATCCATGCTATATGAATAGTGTTAATTCAAAAATAAATATATCTTTAATCAATTCATGGAGAAGGAAGGGGATAAAACAATCAAGGGTCTGATGATAATAATAATAATGATGATAATAATAATAATAATAATAATAATAATGTAACTGTGCAGATGATTGAATCACACTGAAAAAATTTTCGTCTTGAAAAAAATATTTTGTTTATTTTTTGTTTTATTTTAATTATTTTTTGAATCTCAATCTACAACTACACTGCTTACATACAATGTAAGCCTTTAAGTTTAAAAGGATGGAATATAAATGTTTGGAAAACAACACAGAAAGGTTTTAAACAATAGAGGACATTTTTTAAATTAAATGAGCGGGAAACAATTTTGTCGTCGATAAAGATTTTAATTCGCCATAATGCAAAGGAAAACATTCGTATTTTTCGTAAATATTTCGAGTGACTTTATCATTTATATTTATTTTTATTTTATATTGATGTCTTTTTTAATTTTTAACTCAGAGTAAATGCCTTTATCCGGCTTACAAAAAGCAAATATTTAAAAATTTACCAATTTTCTTTTGTTTTTCTTTCATTTTTAAACAAATGCCAACATATTTTAATTTTAACGAAATTCATATCCCGAACAAAGATTAAATACTTTTTAGAAGACGGAAGCATGGTCCGTTCGTTTTAAATCACTGTGTACATTATTTTTTTAAATTAATAATAAAATCTTTTAAAATATTCACGTTTTTGTAGGTATCTGCATGCAAATGATTAAACGGTGTTTTCAGAAAGAAGTCTAAGGTCTATAAAATACAAGCATGTTCTATAAAAACACTTATTGACAACAAATAATGAATAAACATTTAAAGCTGTAAAAAAAAATAGAATCAATGACAGCAAATAAAATGAATAGATATCATTTTTTTTTATTACATTACGTGTCTTTTCTATTTATGATTACTCGATATTGTAAGTGTGTACTTAGTCAGATATAACACGTGCATGTTTGCACACTGTTCTGAAATTCATGCTGGGGTACAGGTTGTGTGCGTTAATTATTCACTCCAAAATCTTCACACTGAAAGCCCGACTAATGACATGAGCAATGCATACAAATTAAATTTATAGCAAATTCTGTTTTCTTTTCTTACGTCTTACTCTTTAAAGTCATGATCTTCTTTCCCGAACTTGGTCTGTGTTTGTGTAGTTGCGTTGTTTTAGCGACAATAAATGCTTAGATCTTGATCATAAAAAAAAGTAGTCCAAAAAATACCATATAATTTATATATATATAAAAAAAAAAAAGTTTGTTAAAAATTTTGCGACCTTATCGGACGAACATACAGCCACCTCATACCAACAAGATTTTTATATTTTTGTTATTTTTTTTAAATCATTTCACGCCCAAACAATGTAGTAATGCACAAGGATGCAAAGGGTTACTGAGAGTGAACGAGAATAAGATTTTAATGAGAAGAAAGGACAATAAAGGAACAAATATCAGGAATGCGGTAAATGGCGATTGGCGTTGTATTTAAATTTTTGAAGATTGTAGATAGTAGGAAAGCAAGAAATCGCAAGAGAGATCCACAGGCGAGAAAATAAACTATTAGAATAGAACTTACAGTTGCATGTAACTGTTCAACAATAAACATGAAGAGACCTAGTTGCCAATCTAGTTAAACACTTAAATACGTGCAGTCGATGCACCAAGGCGGTAAGAAGCTCGTTAGAACAATTGCCATGAAGATATTTGCAAAAATGATAAAAGGATGCTACGAACGTTAGTGAGGAAGAAACTGATAAATTTATTTATTTACAATTTACTTACATAAATTATTTAAATACTGATTTAAATTAAATACTATTTATTTTCTTTTAAATATTTTTTTTATGTTAGAAATTTACAAGACTATGCGTTATTTTATGGCGATCACTTGTAACTATTTTCCCCGGCAAAGAGCCGGGGAGACATTTCGATGGTGAACTCATTTATTTGTGAGTCACAGTCTTTATTAACAAAAAAAAAATGCGCTTTTAAGGACAGTCACTTTTAGTTTGTTGTTTTTTTTTTTTTTTTTTTTTTTTAACTTGTCAGCAACTGCGATGATATTATCAAAACAAATAAACACTTGGACAGTTTGTGACGCTAAAATATATTTTAAAATAAAATGTATTTTAATTTTGTGCGATAAAATGAAGAATTTTGCAAACATTAACTTACTTTTCTGTTTTCACTTGAAGACGTTGAAGTTGCTGTAGAGACCTTTTCTGAATGCATTTTTCCAAAGAAAGATTTAAAAAAAAAATATAAAGAAAATCAGTGGAAAATTAAGAAATATTCAAGTATTTAAATGTCAGTAAGAGCAGCCGATAGTGGTCCTCTTATGACAAGGTACGTGAAAGTTCTCTTCTGATAGCGCAGGAGAGAAAGATGTGTCTTTTTCCTACTGAATAAAATCAAGAAAGACACAGGTCTTGTTCCTACTTGCTTCTTCTTTCTCTTAAGGAAAAAATAAATAAATAAATAAACAAACCAAAAAAAAAAACCATTAAGTCTTTCGTCCGACGACGTCACACCTATAACAACAACAACTGCAGCACTACCCACAAGCTAGAAAAAAAAATAGGAGAGGGTAGCAAAAGTGGGGGCAGGGAAGAAACGATAAAAAGAGACAGCGCTTGACGCAGGTTTTCCTCCTTCAACAAGTGGGGGCTAGTCGTCTCGGTGCCCCGTGTCTTTCAAACTTTTGCCCACAAGCCCCACTCCACGTCGACTTTTTTCTCTACGTGTGGGTGAAGGCTATGCGTGCCAGCCTGTGCGAGTATGCCGACTAAGAAGGGAGGCTAGAGTACAAACTTTGATGAGAAGAGAAGAAAAAGGAGACGATGGCCGAGAAACGACACATGTGAAAATGGAGGCCAGGAGAAATAGTACCAGGAAGCGGAAAGAAAAAAAAAAATGATATATATATATATATATATATATATATATATATATATATATATATATATATATATATATATATATATATCGTGTAGGCGAGAGAGCGCACGCAGTATGCGTGTTAGATTTATGGTTAAAAAAACGGCGATAGAAATCGTTGTTTAACAGAATTATTTAGTTATTAATAAGCAAGTAAATTAATGAAGTATTTGAAATGAAAAGCAACAATTAATCACTCAGACGCAAGAGCGCGCGCCTGGACATTGCCACTCATTAAATAAATATTTCAATATGCACATTTTTTTTATTATTAAGCTTAAAAAACAAATGCTAAGGCTCAGATAAATTAAAAAATTAAGTCTGATTTAAGCATGAAGCGAGACTCAAATTTTCTTAAGCGCAACTTACCAGGCTTTTATATATATATATATAATTATTTATTTAAAAATATGATTCCAACACGCTACATAAGATTTCTCATGTTTCAAAACAAGAGCCGAAAACTTCAATATAATTATTTGAATTAAATTGAATTAAAGTAAGCTCTGTTCCATCTTCAAGCGAATTTTTTTTTTTTGAATAACTATAATAATAATAATAACTATAATAATAATAATAAGTTATTCCAAAAAAAAAATTGGAATAATTATAATAATAACTAAAAAATTGAAATAAATATAATAATACAAATTGGAATAACTATAATAATAATAAGTCATTCCCAAAAAACATTCGATTGAAGATGGAACAGAGCTTACTTTAATTCAATTTAATTCAAATAATTATACTGAAGCTTTCGGCTCTTGTTTTGAAACATGAGAACTCTTATGTAGCGTGTTGGAATCATATTTTTAAATAAATAATTATATTTATGCTCTACTTTTTTGTATCGAGCACTATTTTTAGAAATAATAACTAAAATACTAAAGAACTTTTGGATTATTTACCTAACGAGTTCTTTTTCCTATTTTCTATATATTTTCACACACACACACACACACACACACACACACACACACATATATATATATATATATATATATATATATATATAAAAAAAGTTTAAAATATAAAATTATTTAAAGAAGAAATATATATAATTTCTTCTTTAAATAATTTTATATTTTAAACTTAATACAGATTAAATTTGAAATTTAAAATTTTAGTCTCACCCTAACATTAAAACATTAATTGTTATAACCAAGGTTTGTTGTCAAGTTTTTTGAATTCTCATGTACTTGTATTTTGATTGGTCATTATTGGCAGCTTATATAACACCGTTTTTCCCATAGCGAGGGGTGTTGGATCGATTTGAGCTTCATAAAACCCTTTTTTCTAAATTCAACACCATCACTTGATGAGACACCAAAGTGTTGAAACAAAATGCTATTTTGTAGTGATTTTATAACATTTTTTATGCTATAATTTTCGAATAAATTATACACACACATACACACAAACAGTCACACACACTTATATACATATATATATATATATATATATATATATATATATATATATATATATATATATATATATATATATATATTATTAGTGGTCATATATATATATATATATATATATATATATATATATGTGTGTGTGTGTATATAAATTCCCAAGAGGATAGAATCCAGGTAGAACTCAATGTCCAGGAAAGAGTAAGAATATAATATAAAAAATTCAACACTAATATTCCATGATTATAATTTATTAAATTGGAATCGTAATCACGATCGAATTCATCAAACCTACAAATTCACTTTTTTGAATTTGTATGTCTGATGAATTCGATCGTGATTATTCGATTCCAATGTAATAAATCATTATAACTATGGAATATTAGTCTTTATATATATATATATATATATATATATATATATATATATATATATATATATATATATATATATATATAATAGGATTCTCCCCAGCCTCAAGAACTACCGTTGGTGAGTCTCTACCGTTTCTCTGTTTATTTCTCTCATCCGCTGACGAAGAACAGAGTCGTGTTCGAAAATTCCGAACATGGAACCTTAATCTCCGTGCTTCATTTTTGTCACGTGGTTAATATTAATAAATATTTTTCGTGCTGATCACATCCGTACTCTTTCGTTTGACTTTTTTTATTGACTAACTTATCTACTCTATTTTATAAACTATATGATGCATACGTGAACTCTTTTTTTAATTTTATATATATATATATATATATATATATATATATATATATATATATATATATATATATATATATAATATATTAAATAAACCTGGTAAATATTTGTCTCAAACTTTTAATTTGTTAAGACCAAGTTCTGTTAAAATTACCTAAAGTTAAAATAAATAAAATTTAAAAAAAACATATTGCACATAGATTATCGTATTTAATGTAAACTTTAAAGCCATCAGGTGAAAGTATAATTTCGAACCTAAAAACAAAAAAAAATGTTTTAAAAGATAATCTGAAATAAATGGAATTTAGATAAATATATTAAAAAAATTCTTCAGAATTAAGGTCATTAATAAATCTGGTCGCAGTTTTGGAAACGTGATGCTGCCTGTTTCAAAAAGAGCTTCAAGGTTTCTAAATATTGTTTTTAATGCAGGAAACTTAATTTTAAATAATATTTAGCATTCTAATGATGAATTTTTCCAATAATTTTCAATTATCTATTAAAAAAATTACAATGAAACATAACTGCATGTGTCACGTTATAGTAATTGACTGTGGTTCAGGTTGAAGAATTCCATTCATATTACGAGTTAATAACCTTGGGGAAGGTATGAATCCTAGTTTTCTAATCACCCACTTCCGGTAAATAATAGGACAGTCCGGGTTCTACAACCTTTCCCCAATTTTGTCATTTAGCTACCTACCATTAGTCGGATTTCCAAATCCAAATCCTTGTCACTCCCGTTGGACGAAATCATCCTTAATTGACCATGTCTTCAGGGGTGTTGCTGTACACACCACGCTTGCCCAGTTGCGGGTTGTTGAGGCTATTTAACCCATAGCTGGAGGTTTGAGATTCAGAGTTGTCCTTATACTAGACCAGTTGCCACCCAAGGCTATAGGATCCAGTCTGTACAGAGGAGAGCAACACATAACCTACCTGGCGAGCTTGAATGAATGGATGGCGAGATAGGGTTTGGAAGAGATGACAAAATTTATTAAACGCTACAAAGGGAAGGAAATTGTGGAGAACCATGATCGCCAACGTCCTGAAGAGAAACAGCACATATAAAAAAAGAACTTCATGTTTACATTGATAAAACTAACGCAAGTAGGAGAAGCTGTACACCTTCGGCTGGCATATTTAGCAGGCATTTAGGTGAATTAGCATAAATGACACAGCATGCAAAATTAGTTGTGCCATTTTTCCTCTCATTCCATTTGTACCATTTTTTCCTTTAATTCCATTTATGCCATTTTCCTCTTATTCCGCTTGTAACATTTTTCCTCTTATTCCCTTGTGTCATTTTCCCCATTCCATATGAGTCATTTTCCTTCTTATTCCACTTGTGCCATTTTTTCTCTTATTCCACTTTTGACATTATTCCTCTTATTCCATTTGTGCCATTTTTTCCTCTTATTCAACTTGTCATTTTTCCTCTTATTCCACTTGTACCATTTTTCCTCTTATTCCACATGTGACATTTTTTTCTCATTCCATATGAGTCATTTTCCTTCTTATTCCACTTGTGCCATTTTTCCACTTATTACACTTGTGACATTTTTTTCTTCTCATTCTACTTGCGCTATTTTTTCCTCTCATTCAACTTGTGCCATTTTTTTTTTTTTAACCGAAATTCACTTTATGATTAAATAATACACTGGACATTTATTTCATTTTGAAGGTTACACTATGAATCAGTTAGTGTTTGAGGATTTTCTTTTCATAGTGCCTAATTGTAATTAATTTACGTAAATGGAAGTGCGTCCATTCTTTCTTTCTTTCTTTCTTTCTTTTTTACAGATTCTCTCTTTTTCTTGAGCTCGTGGACTGGGGGCTTACGGTCATATCACGTTGAATCACCGGTTCTCGTTCGAACCCCGAAGTTAAGCAACATCGATCCTAGTCAGTATCTAAATGGGTGACCGCTTTAGAATGCCAAGAACTGTAAGCCTTGAGGTGCAGATGGTTTAATGAATGGTGGCTCGGAGTTGGACATCGGTGAGCCGAGTTCCAATTCCAGTTGGGTTCGTTATATTCACTTATGACCAAATACCCTTGGGAAGGTCTTGAATCCACTTCATTCTCATATCAGCCATGGGTTAATCAATAAGACCTGTAACAGTAAATCATTATTATTACTTACAATTCAATAATATTTTCTAGTTTGAAATAAGCTGCAAAAGGTTGTGTCGTAAAAAACAAATGAATGAATCAACCAACTTTTTTGTGTTTTAATTTTTTTTTAAGTAAATAGGGGGTCCAATTTGCTATCAAAATTAATTGTAATTTACCCCCCCCCACACACACACACACACCAACCTTCGAAAGTTAAACCAAAATTTGCTCATACCACGTAATTTCGTAATCTGGGTTCGTTTTTTCATAGATTATTCTCGATAAAGCACCCCAGATTACTAATTTTAAAAAATAAATATATATGAAATATACAGGGGGAGGCAGAAGGCGTACACCATAGAGATAATTTTTAAAAGTATAATTACGCATGAAAATTTTATCTACTAGATATTTAAATGTTATACGTGCTGTTCAAAATGACCTCCTTCTTTTTCAAAACACATTTCAATTCTGTAACTATCTGATGCATTAATGTAAAGTTTCCCGCGTCATTTTACTGCATTCATATTTAATTCTTTCTTTAGGTTCCTCAATATTTGCTGGGCGCGTCTGATAAACAAATGGTTTTCAAATGGCCCCCGCAGAAAAAAGAATCCAAGGGTGTGAGGTCTAGTGACCTATTGTTTCTGCAAAATAAGAAAATATCAAAACAAATTAGTCATTTAAAACATGATTACTTGATTAACCCTTTGCGACTTTTGTCTCACCCTGTATATTAAATGACGTCGTTTGAGCACATCTGTTTTTGGCTTCCGTAGGGGGATCAATTTACAAAGAATATACGTAGCAAACAAGACCCCCTACTAACTTTTATTAATATTCACTATTTCTTTTTTTTTTTTTAAATATTAGTGTACAGGAGTGCTTAATTTATATAGTAATATGAAAATAATTATTGAAAAAATATATTTCTAGTAGTCGTCCCTATTGTAAAATTCGGTCCATCAGGATAATATTCATCAGAAATTAATTCATATTTTCAAATCATAGTAATATAATGTATTGTATAATTTGAAAATATGAATTAATGAGTAACATATATATATTTTTGTCGTTAATAAAAAAAAAAACAGACGACATTCAAAATTCGTTGAAAAATGCATCCCTACCATACTTAGACTTAACCTCTTTATCGAACGTAACTCATAATTGATACAACAATAGTTAATAAAAATGAACACGCTACCGCCCCTGTCTGAATGATTGGATTTCTCTGTATCTTTGGAAACAAGAAATTATGAATTATATGTGCGTTTGAAACTCAGTAAATTTAAAAATAAGTTATTCCAAAATTCGCTTGAAGATGAAACAGAACTAATGCTTTTAATTTAATTATATAATTAAATTTGAAGTTTTAACTTCGGTTTTTGAAACATGGTAATGCCTGTGTAGCGAAGAAACTGTATTTTAAATCAGTTAATATATATATATAGAGAGAGAGAAAGAGAGAGAGAGAGAGATATATATATATATATAGATAGATAGATAGATAGATAGATACGAGGAGAACGAATAGAGTAAACTTCCAACGTTCGTAACATTTAAAAGAGGACTCAATACATAGTAAAGCAATATTATTTATTTTAGGATACTACAACAAAAACATGTAAGAATATGTATATATATATATATATATATATGTGTGTGTGTGTGTGTGTGTGTGTGCGGTGTAGTTCAATTTATATTACAATGAATCATTCACATAAAAAGTAAATTGTAATATATATATATATATATATATATATATATATATATATATATATATATTATTGAATAATATTGACATATAGTGTCTATTTTTATACTGTTCCTTTCTAATTGTCTAATGAGTTTTTCATGTTAAGATAAAATTCGTCAAGGAAAGCGCCGTAGTTTTTCTTCACCCAAATACTTTCGCGATTTTCTAAGATTATTTTCAGTGGTAAATTACAAAGACAATCTTATTGTAAATGCGATAAAATTTGCATTCTTTTATGAGAGTTATTGAAAAAATAGAAATAAAAACACGCACTTAGGCGCCGTGTTATAGTTTCACAACGGGATTTAGATCTTATCGCAGTTAGAATAAGTTTGTCTTTGAAAATGAAGATGACCTTAGAAAAGGTCGAAAGCACTTGGGTTAAAAAAGAAATTTCCGGCGACTTTGTTTTATGAATTTCATCTTAACATCAAGAAACTGGAAGGAAGGATCAGTATAATATGTCCATATACAATATGTCCATATTATTCAATGAAACACACACATATATATATATATATATATATATATATATATATATATATATATATCATATAATAAAAACGTTAAAATTCCATTCCATTCTGCCGCGCGACAGTGGCCTAGAGGTAAGATATCTTTCAAATCAGTCGGGTTTCGCTTCCGGCTTGGAGCAATCGGACGTCTAAAAAAAGATTTCGGTCTGAAAAGATGAATATATAGTTATTTACGAAATAAATTATAACCGAAATGAATGTTTTCTTCTTGATTTTATATATATATATATATATATATATATATATATATATATATATATATATATATATATATATATATATATATATATAAAAAATCAAGAAGAAAACATTAAAACCTAAATTTCGTGAATATCACTATATAAATCGCTGAAAACTTCATAACTGAATCAATTATGCTGTCAGATCCTCATACGTCGAAAACGGGACAGTCATTTAAATATATATATATATATACACACGAACACATCAAGATATATATATATATATATATATATATCTTGATGTGTGCGTATATATATATATATATATATATATATATATATATATATATATATTATAGATATATATATATATATATATATATATATATATATATATATATATATTATAGATATATACATATATATATATATATATATATATATATATATATATATATACGTGTGTGTGTGTGTGTGTAAGAAAGAGCACGTAAGTGTTTATGCAGACGGAAAAATGATTATGAGTTTTACTGGCTATGGTTTAAGTTGTATTTCGGCCTGTGTATATCACTGCTTTTGTTAGTATAGAACTAAAAGTCTGTTTATTAACTTTCCTTTTAGATGAAATTGTGCTATGAAGTGTCAACAAGTCGTCATAAATAATAGATTGCTTTCTCTGTAAACAGATCGCCTTCTCAGTCTATGCGTTGGAAGTAACGGTCACTCTGTGCGTGATGAGCATTTTCGTGTCAGGCCCGTTTCGTTTAGGCTCGATGTAAATGATCGGAATAGAGAGAGGGAGTGAGAGAGAGTGAGAGAGAGGTGCCACTCGATGCCGTAGACATAGATGTGTTCTTTCGAGGCCTGAGGTCTGAGACCAAAGTCGTCAGGCAGCATTGCTAGATTCTAACGGCAAGCAAGTTGCCTCGCGAGCGAGATTCCATCTGAAATGAGGTTGGGATCGGGTGAGGAGAAGGCGGTTATTCGGTGGTGGGAATTCACAGAGGTCGATTTGATCTTCGCACGAGTGAAATAAAATAGGCATATGAGCGCTCGTGTGCAGAGATGTCTCTCTCTGTATATATCTTACTTCCTTCTCTCTCTCTCTCGCTCGTTATCTCCTCCCCCCCTCTCTCTCTCTCCCTCTCTTTCTGTTTGTTTTTCCGTATATTGGACAGTTGGAATGTAGAATATCCACTCAATATTTTCTTGGTTTTTTTTCAGTCCATGTTTCGTAGGTCCATATATCTGTGGTGCCAATGTCGAACCTGAGGTACCATAGATGAGAGATGGAGAGAGATAAACAGATATTTTTCTAGTAGTATATGGAGATTATGTATATGTGAGTGGCGTAACGGTTACTGAGACAGAGTTCAAATTCTGACCAAGGTTGTTTCGTTCATTTCTTTCTCAGGAAAGGCATGAATCTATCTCTTCCCTTAGGTACGAGTAAAATAGAAAGACAGACTGAACTCACTAGCCTTTGTTAGCAACCAGTCTCGAATAAGGACAATGTGGATTTCAAAACCGCAGAAAAGACAACGAAACGCCAAATAAGTCAGCGATTCATATTCTACAGATATTAAGCAAAAGGAAGTTGGTGAGGACCATAATCGCCTACGTTATGAAGAGACCGTAATTTAAAAAAAAAAGGTTGAGGTTTCTACAACGCTATTTACATTATTCGGACTATTGTCCTCATCTTTGTCGCCATATTTATCACAACGTTTCAGCCGTTGTACGCTCCGGCCTTCTTCAGGTGGTTGGAATGTCGAACTGAACCCTTTATTTCACTCACAGGGTAGACTGTTCTACTGCTACGTGCCATGTCTCCTGTTAATTCCTCTCTCTAAGTTCTCTACCGCCTTAGCCAGGTATTGAACTCACACTCTTTGTAACTAATCTAACTAACGCCGTTATCCACTGTGCCATGTATCCTCGAGGACATCTGTGCATGAATTTCTGGGTATTATAAACCTAATGTCTTCAGCAACCATTTTTACCAGTGTTCATATTGCAATTTTTGGTGTTATCATTTCATGTTTTTTGCCAGAGCTCATATTGCAATTTTTGTTGTTATTATCGTTTTTCTCTGGCACTCCTTATTACTGGGTCCCATATTGTATCCATTTCTATGCTTGGTCGGCTCAGGAGATTTTTGTGGCCTAGCATAATGTGTCAAAAAATGTAAATAGTGTACATAATACCTCATCTCAGAAATATAGACAGATACTGGAGGTTTCTACAAGTAGCCGAATTTACTGACTGCCAGGAAGTTCAAAGTGCAGCTTAACGAAAAAAAGATTAACAAAAGGATCACGAGAGTGCAGCAGCATCGATGAAATTTTATAAAACAAGGAACAGTTTAAAACAGGATCCTTTTGCTCTATCAAAAATTACTCGTCTGATAGAAAAGTTTAAAACCACAAAGACACTGCATGATATTCCTCTAAGTGGGAGAGATTTCTTAAAAGCTGAGCGCACACCTCAAATTAGGGATAGTCTGTCAAGATTTTGATCAAACGCACAGCACTGGTTATATAACAAAACGGAGGAACAATTGGAAATTTGTTATAATTTCATAAACCCCATTTCATACCCATTTGTTTCAAAATAAAGGGTGTTTCATTAAGACGGATTATATATAAAGATATTTCATGAAGACGGATCGAAGTCAGCAGTAAATAATTCAGTGTTATTGGTGAAAATTTATTTATTTCTCTATTGGATCATGTTATTTAAATCATGGCAATTATGTGTGAAAAATAATATCACCCAAATATCCACCAAGTCTGAAAAAAAAAATCAAAAAAATCATTAGACGCTTAAACTTAATTCGCATTTAAAATCGGCCCAAGTTATTGGAACACGCTTTATATGTTGTTGTTTTCGTAATTGCCTACTTTGCATTATAAAATGCAATGTTTTAAAAATTACGTTCATTTATTTTCACCCCGTATATTATTATTGTATATCAAATAAAGACTATTTCTTTCAGTTGTCTTATTCCGTATATATCTATTATTGTGTATTTTAATGTAGATATTTTTTCAGCTCGTAAGATCACATACTTTGGTCATGCGATCCATACACGCCAGCCACTAGTGGCTCGTTGGCAACGCCAGCGGTCCTCTGGTGGTAATCACCGGCAGGCCACCAGTGGGTCTCTAGCGGTCCGCCAGTGCCAACATTGCCGAGACGATCCCGCCGGCGGCCCGACAGCGTGTCACCAGCGGTTAATGCTAGTGGCATGCCGCTCAGTAGCAGAGTGGTGGTTTGCGTATAGGGATGTTCTGATTGATCAGACTCGGAAGGTAGATGACATTCTTAAATAGCACCATTTTTTTTTTTT
Organism: Acanthosepion pharaonis; assembly: GCA_903632075.3. NCBI lineage: Eukaryota > Metazoa > Mollusca > Cephalopoda > Sepiida > Sepiidae > Acanthosepion > Acanthosepion pharaonis. Next base: position 3,769,175 of record CAHIKZ030004810.1, on the reverse strand, counting down.
TTGCCATATCCTAACTAATTATGGCGCTCCGCAAATTCCTTTTTTATCTATAAAATTACCATGAGTTCTGGGGATATATAACAGAATAGTTCCCCGCTGCCTTCTCTTCGATTAGGGCCTTTCTACCATCCAAAGCTAAAGAGCCCAGGTTATTCTGCTGTTTATCCTATAACTGAAGGGAGAAAAGATCGTTAACGTTAGCGCGCAAGTGAAGGCAAGGCTACACCTAAACTTGAACACAAGCCGCCGATTTCATTTTACGCTTCGATAACCGTTAAGACTGTTACCAAAAGCAAACTCGGATCTCATACTTCAAAGTAATCTGTTCTGTTCAAGGCTCAAGAGCTATTCAAGGTAGAGGGTTAGATCCACATTTTATGTGGTTATATGCGGACGATAATGTCTGACTCTAAATTTGAACAGGTTAAGATTGTCGTGATCGAGAAGGCATCTTCTTGGATGTCGGTTCGTTGGAATATGAAGGGAATTTTTTTCAGATGGTTTGCTGCAATGTACGTAGCATGGCGAGCCTTAGACTTGAAGGTTGGAATTGGTGGAATTAAAGAATGTAGATCGTCTGAAGACTTTCCATAGAAATAGCGATAGCAAGAGAGAAAGGGATTGTTGGATGGAAATTAATCCAGGAGGATTCGGAGACGCTTTTGGACTCAGTTTGAGATTAGAAAGTGAAGATCTCTTTTAAATAAGATTAGGACATCTTTGGTTGTTTATAGTTTTTGGTCATTTTCAGAAAAGATTCTATAATCCAGTGGTTGTCAAACTTCTTGACCCAATGTCTCCTTTTCACTATAAGACAAAATGTCATTTACCCTTTCTAAGATTGTTCTACTCACAAGATGCTTTCCCAATAATATTCATATATCATTGAAAATTATTTTCCATATTAATACGTATAAATTTACATGGATTATTTTTATGGAAGAGTTTTACAAATTTAATAGCAATAGAAAATTTTGATGGATTTTAAAACTTAAATACATCTACACTTTGTTTCAATTCCTAATTAATTATTAAATAAATAAACAGAAGCATACTTCAATAAGCAAAAAAAGTTCAATCGACTGACAGAGTATTGTAATTCAATAAACAAAAAGTTTAATAAAAGGTCAGAGTATTTAAATCGATTTTGTTCTCCTGAAGATTGCAGTCAAGGGCTACAAATTCTGGGAATAAAAAGACAAGCTAAAGTAAAAGACCCCCAAACCTCGATTTGGACCAAGAAATCCCCCATCCCGAGGAGAAACCGCACCCCTGGTTGAGAACACCTGGTATAAATCTAACAAGCAAATAAAGTGTTTGAATCAGTAATATACAAGTTAAATGGAAAAGGGTAACTCGGCGTGATTGTAATGATTTTGTTTAGTTTCTTGCAAATAGATTATATTCATATTGTATATACTCATTGGTGATCTTTTTAACTTGTTGTTTTAATCTCCCCACCACATACGACGATTTGTACATATGGGGACTAGTTAGGATTTTCATTGACACAATGAGGTATTATGGTGGATGTAGTAAAAAAGGTTAGTAAGAATGTGTTGTTTTGGTGTTCGTTAGGAATATTGTTTGTATGCTTGGGCCAGTGCTTGTGGATAGCTAAGTTTAAAACTAAGACAGTAGAGGACCGTCCATTACCCCATCCCCCTTTTTTTAGGCCTTGTGCCACATTTTCTGTATATTTCACAGAAATAAATATCGTAATGGTTAGTAAGCTTGTCTTGCTAGATCAATTACGACTAAGTAGTGAGTTCGATCCTTACTTGGTGCTCCATACTCTCGGCCTTGTGCCAAATTTAAGTTACGCTTAGAAAATCATTTGCGGCACCTCGACGTGGTGTAATGGTTAGAAAGCCTGCCTCTCTAGAACAATTGCAACTGAGTAGAGAGTTCGATCTTCACTGGGTGCCCCATACTTCCGTCCTTGTGCCACATCTAAGCTACGCTTGGAATTTCACTACAAGTTAAATGGCAAGTTTTCTTTTGTTTTTATATTTGCGAAGTGAGGAAGATAAATATTTTTTGATTCTGATCATTTAACTCGGTCTAAAATTGACTACAATTTGCCACAAGCGCATTTTAATAAATTCGTACTTTAACATTAGAAATAACTTTAGGAAATTAAGATTGAAGGAAAACATCGTCCATGGTTATGAGTCTTCGGATTTGCAATAAGTATATTATATTTTTATTATTTCAGTTTCTAATCAATCTTCCCGTTCAGGTTAAGAATCTATTTTTCGGATGTTTAAAAAATAAAATGAAGTAAAAATGAAAATGTTGTATCCCTTCAAAACACTAAACTAAAAAATTAATAGAAAAATACAAATAACAAAAAAGAAAAGAAAAAAAGAATTTTATTTTAGGTACCTCCATGAGATCGCTAAAAAAAGAGCATAGCATGATGAAAAGACGCCAAACTTGACGAAAACAAAATGTTATCGTCTAAATGTTTATGTTATTATTAAGAGGAAAGATCAAAGTATTTTGGGGGTATTTTTTTTTACATTTTTTAATCTTTCCTAGAACGTTCGAAATTTTCATTAAAAATCTTGTTTTTTTTTAGTCAGCAAAATTGACAGATAATCTATCCAGGCAACCATTTTTTTCCATTTTAGTAAAAAAATGAAAATCTCAGATTGAAATTCTTTTATAAATCAATTATCCTTTTTTCAAAACTTATTTTTAAGAAAATCATAAATTATAATGTTTATTTAAAATATTTTGAACAAAGCTTAACTTAGCTTCTGCGCTGAAAAGATGTAATTTGAAAATAAAATAAAGCAGATCATAACCTTTCGCGTCACTTGATAGGTGATGAATTACGTATTGACGGATTAGTGAGGATAATTTGTTCTACGGAAGGAGAAAAGTGAAATTATTTAGATTTAAGTGAACAAATTATTTACCTCATTATTTTAAGGAAAACTTTCAGCGCTCTATTTTTATTTTTTTTATTTTTTTGTACTTAGCTTTCACCTTTACGTTTACGAAGCTTTATGGAAAATATATTATAAAGAAATTAAAATAAGACTGTTAAGAGTGAGATTAAATTTCATAAGAAAGGTATCTAATTAATTTATAGGTACCTGTCTTATGAAATTTTATCAGAAGTGTACATAAAATACTATAATTTTATGTACATTTACTACATTTTACTGTGTTAATTGTATTTCCATTCATTTTATTATTAATTTTGATATTTCATTTATGGAAAAATATCATAACTGAGATTAACAGAAAAATAAGATCATATAAATTTCATAAGATGATACTGATACTTGTAGGTACCCTTCTCAGTGGAAATTGAAATATCAAATTAACTTCTCTACGCGTGTTTCGCAAAAGTAAACAGCAGAGAACAATGCTTAACTCAAATAACGCAACTTAATTGTATTCTGGTTAGTCTTCCGTACTTTATAATTACAGCCTGATTATAAACACAAAATTACATTTCTTAATTACTGCGGGTCTTCTGATTAGTCAAAACGATACAATTTACAACGCGCTAAAAAAAAGATCTATCTCATAAGGACACTTAGCTAATTTTATAATATTTTAACAACTTAAATGTAAAAATGTATTATAATTAAAGAAATAACAAATAATTGTATTAAAAATGAATTTTTCATCGAAAAAAATTTTTGCTTTCAGAAAATATTGTCCATTTTCATAAAAACAACTAAAAGCAAATAAAAGTATTTGAAATTAAATAATATCTTTGTTTTATTGAGTTTCGTATGTTACAATTCAGAGCTGATTTTCAGGTGGGGGGGGTTCCAATTAAAAACCAAAAAAAAAACATGATTTGCATTCCTCAAAGCCTCAAACTATTGTAATTACTAAAATGGATTCGATCGAATTTCTAGAGCTTTCATAAAATTAGTAGGGGGGGTAATAAATATAAAAAAATATTTCTGCCATGACTTAAATAAAAAAAAAAACATATTTATAATAATTTCGATCATCTGTGAATGGTTGCTAAAAGTTTCATTAACATCAGACAATTATTTTTATTTTTGCAAGATTTTCCAAATTAATGTGTGTCATACAAAAAAAAAAAACTTGTTAAAAATTGTATATGTTATTTTACTAGTTCCAGAGATACAAAGAGAAAAAAGGGATTTTTAAATCAAAATTCAAAATGCGCTAAAAAG
>CAHIKZ030004810.1:3667500-3762500 GCA_903632075.3 Acanthosepion pharaonis | reverse complement strand
TCATCCAGAACAGCTTTGATTAAAAAGAACAAACAAAGGCACTTTAATTTTTATTGTATTTTTCCTAATTTTTCGGATGCATTGAATACTGTGCTCAATTAAAAGGCATATATATATATATATATATATATATATATATATATATATATATATATATTATATATATATATATATATATATATATATATATATATATATATATATATATATATATATATATTTTATATATATATATATATATATATATATATATATATATATATATATATATATATATATATATATATATATATATATATATATAAAGAAATTTCCTTTAAACAGAATTTGCTTCTTATGGCGATCATTATTTTAATTTTCTTGTGAAAGTTAGATTCAATTTCTCTGCTGCAAATGGGGAGAATAAAAACTCTGAATTCAAAAGCCGAGGGATGGTCTCCGTCAGGTTTATTTTTGCTCTTTTTATGATACTGCTGTTATGCCTGCAGTACGCGTGCTGTCGCTACGATCCTAATTCATAAGGTGCGTCATCGTATATCAGCAACAAGCAAAATGGTCGTATTTTGCAAACAACGAATAATATAATTTTTTTCTTTAAAATCACTTACAAGCTAGCAAGTATTTTTTCTCGGCATTCCATTCATTTATACGCTTTTCCTAACATTATCTTTTCATGAATACGAAATATAGTTTTTTTACTCTCAGACAATATTATCCATAGTCATAAAAACAAGTAAAAGCAACTAAAAGCTTTTGAAATTAAATCATATCATTGTTTTATTGAGTTTTGTATGTTAAAATTCAGAGCTGATTTTAAGGTAGAAGGGTGTCAACTAAAAAAAAAATGATTTGCTTTCCTCAAAGCCTTGTGCATTTAACTAATTAATCACTAAAAATGTACAAACTTGAATTTCAAGAGTTTTCATAGTTAGTTATGGAGGGGGCGGTAATAAATATAAAAAAAAATTACCAGACTTAAAAAAAAATAAACATATTTATAATAATTTCCATCATTTTTTAATAGTTTCTGAAAGTTTCATTAAAATCTGACAATTATTTTTATTTTTGCAAGATTTTCAAAATTAATGACTGCCATTAAAAAAAAAATGTACAAAAAATCTGCCATGTTATTTACTAGGACATTCGCTGATGAAGGGAAACGAAGTTTTTCAATCAAAAGTTAGAATGCTCTAATAAAGACAGAAAAAATTTGAAAAATAATTAAAAATTACTTTGCTTTTTCCTCTTAATAAAAACATAAACATTTTGACGATAAAATTTTGTTTTTGTCAAGTTTAAGGCCGTTATTATCCTGCCATGTTCATTTTCCAGCGATCTCATGCCAGTACCTATTTAAAGCTAAAAAGAAAAACAGTAAATAAATAAAAAAAAAATGTCTTCATAGTTACGTGAAAAATGCAACAGTTGGTTTTTTTTATTGCTTGTACGGAATGGCTTGTATATACGTTTTGTTATGCACGTGTGTGTATGTGTGTATTTATGTATGTGCCTAATTGGGGGGGGGTCATGTTTAATAGTCGATATCTGTAAGTATGTATGGCTGGTGTCTACATATACGTGTGTGTATTTACTGTTTATAAAAGACGACAAAACAGTGACTAAGGTTTGTGTTATTGATCTGTCGATCTGAGAGAAGAGACCCCGCCCTAAAGCCTACCCATTGGTCGTCGTCCCGGATATGCAAAGTGGGTTGCGCGTGCCGTGTCTTTAACGAGAGCGTGGGAAAGCCACGCCTACCAAGTTAAGTCAGCTGAAGAGCAAGGCCACGAACACTCCTGTCCTTTCTGCCTCTACCTACCTAATCTCGACCCACTTATACGCGTCGCTTTTTTCCCAGTTCTTCCCAAGCTTGGTCATCTCTTTTCTTTTCTTTTCTTTTCTTTCTTTTTACTTCGTTTTTTTTCTCTCTCGCCCTCCCCCCCTCTCTCTCTCTCTCTCCCCTCATTTTTTTTCATACGTTGAATTTTCTTTTCTTTTTCTTTTTTTTTCTTTCTTACTTGCTTTCTTTCTTTCTGTCATTTTTAGCCTATCCTATTTCTACTTTCTGTCGTTATTTTATTTATTTATTTATTTATTTTTCGTTTCGGGTTATTTTTTCTTTCTTTCTTCGTTTGTATACACACACTTCCATAAACACACACACAAATACACACACACACAAATACACACACACACAAATACACACACACTTGCGTACATGTAATCTTTGCTAAGATTCCCATTTCTTGTACAACTGCATACATACTTTTAAAAAGATGACAAAAGTTATTAACCTTTTCCGTTTATATCGGTAGCTATGAATTCAATCCAGAAAAGGAAAACTTGACTTGAAATACAAGGCATTTATAAAAATATGTCTTCTTTTATACACATCTCCGCCTGAATACATATCTCTAACTGAATGAATACACATCTCTACTTGAATCCACATCTCTGCCTGAATCCACATCTCTACCTGAATACACATCTCTGAGTACACATCTGCCTGAACACATATCTCTAACTGAATACGCATACTCATTTCTGTTTCTAGATGTGTTTAATTAAAGAGATGAAGTTTTACACAGGTATCCAAGAGCAAAAAAAAGTTTATTGATTCTCTTCAAGTAAAAAAATGAAATAAAACACCTTTTTTATTTAAATTTTTAATATTAATTGAAATTTTCAACATTAATCGAAATTTCCAGCATTAATCGAAATTTTCAACTTTAATTGACACCGGTGGACTGTACAGTTGGAAAAAAAAAGGATCAGAAGTGCAATCGACGAGCCAAGTACGAATTCCGGCCTAGCTTTCACTTTTACACTAATAACCTTTGGAAAGGCATGTATTCGTATCTTCTTCTCCCCGGTTATGGATTAAATAGCAGAATACACCTTCTAGCAATGGATAGAAGCGAGTTTAGAAGGAGGACTTTGGATTCAACACGGTAAAAAAGGACAGCGAGAAATCACTACACCATCTTTACCAAGAGGTTATGACAATAAAGAAAAAGGATTATGTGGAGAGCCAAGATCGTATATGTCCTGAAGTCATTAAAAAATATTTTACACCATCGTTTTGACCCACTATCTTCTGCTAACTTTCCGGCACTTTCATGGTTCTACTCACCCAGGAATTCTGACTAAAGAACGGCGCCCCTTTGAAGAAAACTTTTTTTTTCTTTAGGGGAATTCTGCATAGAGCGGAATAAATTGTAAATTGATAATACAATATCCGATGAGTACGACTGATAAAGGGGAAATTTGGGCAAAAGTTGTTATTACCCGGTCACCAAAGAAATATGTGGCCTAACGTCGTCTTGAAAGAAGATTAAGCCCTTTCCCTTTCGCTTGTCTCTCTTCAAAATAACCCACGACAGGGAATTCCTTTCAAGATTAGCTTTTGAGATAGCTAGTGGTTGTTCTTTTTGCTTGCTTCACGTAAAGTGGTATCCTTTTCATAAAGAGAACATTTTTCATTGTTGTGGAAGCTACACATTAAAGCAACTAACATAAACGAAATTTCGTAAATTATTTTCTGTGTTTCCGTATATATGTATTTTTAATGTAGAGAATTTTCTCAACTCGTAGATCATATACTTGCGTTGTTTTGGTAGATAAGACTCGGACGGTAGATGACATACTTAAGTAACACTTTTTCTTTGCCATATCCCTTCAGGAAGTAATTGATCAAGGCGCTCCACAAATTCTTTTTCTTTATTATCTATAAATTCCCATGAATTTGGGGGGTATATTTATAGGAGTGTGTTTCCGCTGCCTTCTCTTCCGTTAGGGCCTTTCTACCATCCAAAGCTAAAGAGCCTAGGCTATTCTGCTATTTATCCTATCACTGAAAGGAGAAAAGATCGTAAACATTAGCGCGCTACAGACTAGACCGAACCTTGAACACAACCCGCTGGTTTCATTTTACGTGTCAATAACCGTCAAGCACTGTTGCCAAAAGCAAATTCACGACCGTCTCATGCCCCAAAGAAAGAATACCACCGGTTTATTTTTTACGAGGCCCAAGTGCCATTCTAGGTAGAGGAAGTTTGATTTGAATATTGTTAGTATTTTTCGAGTCGTATCACGCTGATTATTTAACAGTCATGTTCCAGCCCTGCGAAAACATGTACTTCTTTTCTTTCTTTTTTTCGCCCCACTCAAGGGGATAATGCCACTAAGACGTAAAAGGGTTACTAGGAGTGAAAGAGAATGAGAGGACTTTAGTGAGAAGAAAGGTTAATACAAGAATAGCACCGGGAAAGACAGCAGATCGTTATATTTAAATTTTTGAAGATTGTAAGCGGCAGCAAAGCAAGAAAGAGGAAGAGTAGTAATAAGTTGCGTCACCTTTTCAACATGTCAGCTTCTCTCCTAACTAACAATCTATGTATCTATTTTAAGTTGCCTGCGTGTTTGTACGAGCGTATATATAAATATAAGTGCGTATGTGTATGTATTTGTGCGTGTGTATATAAATATGATTGGGTGTAAGTGTGTTTATGCACATATTAAAAAGAGCAGTGACTGATAAAAGTGAGCACGTTAGGAAAATTTTGATACAGAACCGCTTCAAAAATCCAGTATCAACCTGAAAGTTGATTTTAAAAATAGAAATATCTCAAATAATAAATGTAAAATGAAATAAAACTAAACAGTTAACTCTGTTACATGCGCGTGCTCACGTCAAAGTATTTTTAGAGTAGAAGAAAACTTGATAAATATAGAGAGAGGTGGAAGAAGGAGAAAGAGGAAGGAGGGAGAGAGAGTAGCTATCTGTATTTCAATGTAATATAAAATTTCGCCTAAGTGCTTCTTAACTGGGCACTTCAACAATGCCCCTGACACCTTAGTATTGATCCGAGATATGACTGATATTTTGCGTTAGATGTCTTAGGAGTTTTTTTTTTTTTCAATATAAAGAGGATCTCGATTGAGTCACGTTGCATCTTTAACTTTCAATTGAAAATCAAAGTCCATTTGGAACGGCTAGAATAATAATAATAATAATAATAATAATAATAATAATAAGAATAAGAAGAAGAAGAAGAAGAAGAAGAATAAGAAGAGCAACAACAACTACAATAAGAAGAAGAAGGAGAATAATAATAATCAGAAGAAGAGGTAATATTAGTAGTAGTAGTAGTAGTAGAAGGAGAAGAAAAAGAAGAAAGAGAGGAAGAAGAAATATACTCGTAGAAGTACAACAACAATAGGAAGAAGACGAAGAAGAAGAGGCATAATAATAATAATAATAATGATAATAATAATAGTAATAATAATAATAATAATAATAATAAGAAGAAGAAGAAGACGACGACGACGGAGGAGAATAATAACAGTAATAATAACGAAAAAGAAAAAGAAGAAGAAGAACAACAACGACAATAGGAAGAAGAAGCAGAAGACGAAGAAGAAGAAGAAGAAGAAGAAGAAGAAGAAGGAAAATAAAAAATAAGAAGAAGAAGAAGAGGTAGTAGTAGTAGTAGTAGTAGTAGTTGTAGTAGAAGAAGAAGAAGACCAAGAAAGAGTGGAAGAAGAAATATACTCGTAGAAGAACAACAAGAACAATAGGAAAAAGAAGACGAAGAAGAAGGAGAATAATAATAATAATTATAATAATGATAATAAGAAGAAGAATAGGTAGTCGTAGTAGTAGTAGTAGTAGTAGTAGAAGAAGACAAAGAAGAAGAGTGAATAATTTTTTTTTTTTTTGCTTATCACCTTAGCAAGCCAGAAACTATTTTTATATTTGAAGATTTTTTTTTTTGAGTTAATAATGATTTACTGATATAAGTCATCTATTAATGAAAGCAAAGCTGAGAGAAGAAGTTGTGTATTCGTACATTTCTCAAGGTTATTTTCACGAAAGTGAATATAATGAACCCGACTGGAATTGAAACACAAACCGAACCATTATCCATTACACCGCCATTACATTCAAGTTTACAACACCTGGCATTTCCAAGTGGTCACCCATCTAGCTACTGACTAGGCTCGACGTTACTTAACTTCGTTAATCCAACGAGGACTGGTGACTAAACGTAACATGGCCGTAAGAAAGAAGAGAAAAAAGTCAGAAAATGAAGAAAAGAAAAAAGGAGAGAGAAAAGATGCAAGTCAAAATATACTTTCTACTCTGTTCACAGATCAATTGCTATTAAGAGTTTAATAAAAACTAGCAGTAGAACCCGGCGTTGCCCGGGGATGTAACAGTAAGAGATAGATCAAGTATCGACCATCATAAAAACTGAAAAATAAAATTGACAATGATTATTCTTTAAGGTTGACGGACACGCATGTCTTAATTAGTTTTTTTTTTTCAAAACTCAAACAAAAACATTGTTTTTCAATCATTATGAGTCTACTGATTGAATAGAATTTTATTATAAACAATTGTCTTGTAAATGGCATTTTTAAAGCATGTAATGTAAAAATAAAGAAAAAAGTGTGCAAGATAATAAGAAACACTACCTGCCAAAATAAAGTGAAGTTTTGTTGAAATCAGTTAAAAAATGTAGGAAATCCGATCCCATATATAACCGAACACAGACACAAACTCACAAACAACCTGGGTTTTATAATAAGTATAACTCAATATGAGTTGTCCCCCTTTCATTCTCGACAGCGATGCCTCTTAATTGTGTTTTCAAATTGATTTCGTGCAATGAAATTGATTTTGTTTTTCCAATTTTTGGCGATGTCAGAACCACCGCAAGTTAATTTTACATAGTCCTGTGAAGTTTTGTTGAAATCGGTTGAAAAATGTAGGAAATCCGATCCAATATATAAACGAAACAGACACACACACACACACACACACACACACACACACACACAACCTGGGTTTTATAATAAGTATGATTAAATATGCTGTTTTGTTGTATATGTATTAGATATAAAAATGAAAATATGTTACTAAGTACGTTTTGATAAAAAAAAAATCACTTCAAATATGTTCAAAATTTTGGAGTAAAAATTTTTTTTTTTTTTGTTCATTATATTTTCTTAAGAAAGACAGCTGGGTAGTTTCTTGTTGAATTTTTCACGGTTTTGAATTCAAAAAGTTCTCTTCCCTGAACTGTCTATCAATAAAGGCTAGAAAAACTCATCGATTATTTGATCCAAAGCTGATAACATGAAAGAGACAGTCAATATAACAGAATTTAAACTTGGCCTTCTGATTCTACTTTCTGCGCAGATAATTTACGCATCCTGATTAACAAGTGACTTACTTTTTCATTGGGATCAACGTAAGCGGCCAAAAAACCAAAGTATTTAGATTTCCTATTGTTATATTCCGTGCTAAGGGAATAAATATTTAAAACCAGGTGGATACTAGAAGAAACGTTTATTGTACACAATCAGTACAATATGAAATACGGTACAGTTATACACACAGGTCAATCTAGTTGTGAGTGCCACTAATTGGAAGGTCAGACGTGTTTGTGTCTTCTCTTTCACTCTTCTCTAAGTCTCTCGTAGACAGTTGACTTTATAAATACTTGCTACCTATAGTGTAATCATTCATGGGGTGACTGGTTACTCCATTACATCACCTATTAAGAAAATTAGTGATCTTTGCCAATTCCTTTTTAAAATAGAGGTTTAATAAATTTATAACAACTGTTTATGAAATATAGCAATAGATACTTCAATTAGTTCATACTACACTCCAAATGAATGTAGCAATAAAAAACAACGATCCTGCATTCCCTCCTTTGGCTAATGTACTAATGTTGAGGGGGCTATGCTGATGACATAGGTATTCATAGTTGGGATAATAATGAACAGAAAATCAGCATCTTCAATCAAGTGTTCCAAGAAATGTGACTCATGATAAACCGTTTCAAAACAAAAACTATGATCTGGAATTGGGTTGAAAGCAGTGATGACACATTTTTTTTTACTAATTTTCACCCAATACAAGGCCCAAGAGCCATACAAAGTAGAGAGTTGCTGTATGGATTTGCATAAGATTGGCGTAAGAAAGGATACGCGTTAGGAATACAGAGCTGAAGCAAACTTCAAAAGGAACTGGAAACCCTATGATAAACAGGAAGTAAGGGTAAACCTCTACTCACGTTCGAAAGATCGGGGAGAAGTGTGAACCGGACGATACCTTGAATTCATCATAAAAAAATTCAGGATGTGGAATTAGTAAATACGGTGGAACATCGGTTCACGAACTTAATCTGTTACTGAAGACCGTTCGTAATTCAAAATGTTCGTAAACCGAAACTATTTCTCCAATAGGAATCAATGTAGAAAAAAAAAGTTACAGTACAATAAAATTGGAAAAGAAAAGCACGCCACAACAGACGAATGTATACTGCGGTCGACTCAGAAATTATTCCGTTCTGGTTAACTCTGTTCGGCAATGTTGTTCGAGAACCGAAATTTTGTTCGATAACCGAGGCATTTTCATCTCGAATTCTCTCTTAGAAAACCGATTTGTTCGACATGTGAGACGTTCAAGAACCGAAGATGCTCTATAATAAACATTTCATACACCTCGCCGTATGTTGTATAGTTCAGGGTCCGGCAATCTTTTGCTGACAATGTGCCGACAATGTAGAGTTTTAAAATCGTTCATTTTGCCAACAGCAATATACCTGTTCTATAATATATTTTATATAGTAATATATAGTATATATACTTTCAGTCAGTTATGTGCTATGCGTGATACACGCTTAAGCGATCATGTATCTTTCGATACATGACTAAAACGCAGATATTTTTCCTACAGTAGGTTGCCATTTCTTTCTGCGGTAGACCAGTTGACTTTTTTTATGGTTACCGCTGCACACCAGTCTTTTGCAGGTGATAGGTATTTCAAGCTGAAATCATTATTTCAGGTGTCGGCAATCTTTTGCTTTGTGCTGACTTAGAGTTTTAAAATTATTCAGTGTGCCAACAACATACGTATTTTTATACAAGTCAAGGTCAATATACCTGTTCAACAATATATTTTGTATAGTAATATATAGTATATATATATATATACTTTAGTATATATTAAAATTGAAACAGCTAAATATCTTCTTTGTGTTGTAGTAGTTATTGGTTCAGATTTTGTGATGTCATTTGCGCCTGCGTGCCATTGAAAGTTACTTCGAGTGCAACGTGTGGCTTGCGCGCCGTAGATTGCCGAAGATAGTCACAAAACCAAAACATTAACCTGAAAACTCGAGTCATGTTCTAAAATAACCCCGTCATATCGAGACTTTTATACGGATGTCATGCATGGCTCAAAACCCGTTCAGAAATAGCTAATGTGTCAGCTGTATGCAACCGCTATCTAAGATCAATGGTTAAAAATTGCTTTGAGCGTAGGGAAGCCTGACGGTCTTGACAAATAACATTGTGGACAGGTGCTACAGACTCACAAACAAAGAACTGTATCAAATAACAGGAACCACATTGCTTGAGGACTACCAAGAGAAGCAACGACTAAAATGGTTAGCACATGGAACTCAAAGAGAAAATAATGGCATAATCAAAATGTCGACGTTTCCACACTACTTCAAATAAAAGGTTAGGAAGGAACAACCCATCAATACTGGAAACAGCGACAACACCTACTGGATTTGAGAAACCGTGGCGTAATGGATAGTTGTTCGGATTGAGGAATCGGAGAGCCGGGTTCGAATTTCAGTCGAATCCATTACCTTCACTTACGTGCTGATACACTTGGGAAAGGTATAAATCCTCTTCTTCTCCCCACAACTATGGGTAAATAGCAGGATAAACCGGGTTCTATAGCCTTGGATGTCAACTGGTCTACCACAGAAAGAAATAACAACGCACTGCGGGAAAAAAATCTGCTTCGTTAGTCATGTATCGAAAGATACATGATCGACTACGTGTGTATCACGCATGGCACATAGCTGAGTGACAGACAAGCTCATGGATAAAGCCATAAAAGAAATATTAATGAAAATTGATATATATGTAGACATTAGGAATACTAATACGAAGATGAGGCATGGCGGCGTAATGGATAGCGGCTCTGTTTGAGCCGAGTTCGAATTCCAGTCGAATCCTTTACATTCACTTACGTGCTAATACTCTTAGGAAAGGTATGAATCCTCTTCTTCTTCACCCCAGGTTCTATAGCCTTGGATGTCAAATGGTCTACCGCAGAAAGAAATGGCAACCTACTGCAGGGAAAAAATCTGCCTCCTCAGTCATGTATCGAAAGATACATGATCGCCTAAGCATGTATCACACAGGGCACATGACTGACACTTGGGAAAAATATGAATCCTCTTCTTCTCCCCTCAGATATGGGTAAATAGCAGGACAGACCGGGTTTTTATAACCTTGGATGCAACTGGTCTACCGCAGAAAGAAATGGCAACCTACTGCAGGGAAAAAATCTGCTTCCTCAGTCATGTATCGAAAGATACATGATCGCCTAAGCATGTATCACACAGGGCACATGACTGACACTTGGGAAAAATATGAATCCTCTTCTTCTCCCCTCAGATATGGGTAAATAGCAGGACAGACCGGGTTTTTATAACCTTGGATGCAACTGGTCTACCGCAGAAAGAAATGGCAACCTACTGCGGGAAAAAATCTGCCTCGTCAGTCATGTATCGAAAGATACATGATTGCCTAAGCCTGTATCACACAGGGCACATGACTGACACTTGGGAAAAATATGAATCCTCTTCTTCTCCCCCTCAGATATGGGTAAATAGCAGGACAGACCGGGTTTTTATAACCTTGGATGCAACTGGTCTACCGCAGAAAGAAATGGCAACCTACTGCGGGAAAAAAATCTGCCTCGTCAGTCATGTATCGAAAGATACATGATCGCCTAAGCATGTATCACGCATGGCATATAACTGACTGAACTGACTGATTTTCTAGATAAAAAGGTTTTAAGAAAAGGATTTTATGAATTTCAACTGAAAGTAACACTGGTTGCTTGGTCAATGAATGCCAAATGTTTCCTTGTAGGCAAATGGATAATATTATCCTTACCAAGGCTTGGATACTGTGTATGTGCGTTGTTATATGCAGCCAGAAATCCAGAAACACTTCAGAGGAACTTGTATCTAGGTGCATAAACGCACACTCACACCGTCATAAAATAGTACCGGCAAAAAAACACACGTGCTTATATGCCTCTAGAAATACATATGTATCGAACGTGAATTGACATTCACACACACACACACACACACACACACACACACACACACACACACACACACACACACACACACACACACACACACACACACACACATACACACACACACACACACTTACGCTCGTACGCTCATTCGGGTATTTACTTATTTATTTTAGTCTGTTTATATCTCGCTCACTTACTTATCTTATTCTCAACACACACATACGCATACACACAGAGACACACAGAGACACACAGACACACACACACACACAGACACACACACACACATATATATATATATATATATAGATAGATAGATAGATAGATAGATAGATAGATAGATAGATAGATAGAATATGACAAGACTGAGATAGATAGATAGATAGATAGATAGATAGATAGATAGATAGATAGATAGAATATGACAAGACTGAGATAGATAGATAGATAGATAGATAGATAGATAGATAGATAGATAGATAGAATATGACAAGACTGAGATAGATAGATAGATAGATAGATAGATAGATAGATAGATAGATAGATAGAATATGACAAGACTGAGATAGATAGATAGATAGATAGATAGATAGATAGATAGATAGATAGATAGAATATGACAAGACTGAGATAGATAGATAGATAGATAGATAGATAGATAGATAGATAGATAGATGTAAGTGTGAATATAAACTAAACAACGAGATATTAGCAACTGTATATGCGTACATGCGCAAATATGCAAATAAATGTTTATTTAATTAAATTTATGGTACAAACAAAACAGTGTTCAATGTAATTAAACAGAGCTATGGAGTATATATTAATAGAACCACATATACCTACGTTTGTAGTGCAACTTAAAATTAAATGGTTTCCCAAGTCAGGCACATATGACAAATGAGTCACTTATTACAGTTGTTATCTATGAAGAAAAATTTGGAAAAAACAAACAAAAATCCTTAAATGCAATTATGTTGCTTAAAATGAATGAAATGTCGACGTCTGACGTTTCGGTTTAATAAACCTTCTTAGAACAATATTCATTAAAATACAATTCAGTTCAATTTGACAAAGACGATGGACATAAAAACAAGTCTTATCCAAAACAGATAACTGAAAATTTTTAAAATGATCAGCTTTCCGTTTAGCATGGTCACTGATAAAATATAGTTGTAAGTTATGCTATATTTATGGGTTAGTGCTCAATATCAAGGACAGAGCGTATGTAAATATAAAAGTGGACGTTGAAGTCAACAGAGGCGACAGTCTATTTCATACTAAATGCAAATATATATATATATATATATATATATATATATATATATATATATATATATATTAAAATATCTCCATTCCTGAAAGAATTACTACTTTCTCAAGTCAACATACATTACTATAAAAATATTAAAAATTCAAACAAAACGGTTAAATTCATGACTTTATGTTATTTAAAATATATAAGACATAAATTAACCTCATGATAAAATAACTTAAATTCTAATTCGCATTAAAAACTATCAAGAACATCATTTACTCGCATTCGTTTATTAGACATTGAATTGTATCATTTGGCGTCTTCCATAGTTTGCCTCCATATCCGTTGATCTAATGAACATTTATGAACGTTCTTAAATTTAAAACTTTTGAAGAAATAATAACATTTTTGATCGTGTATATAAATACATGTTACAAAATAAAATTCTTGTATTTGCCTTGATTAAGTCCTTCAGGGAACGTAACACGTCGGCGAAGATAAGTTTTTTTTTTTTTTATATTGTCCTTTTACAGATAAACTCACACGCACAAAATTATATATATATATATATATATATATATATATATATATATATATATATATATATATATATATACTAGCAGTAGAGCCCGGCGTTGCCGGGGATGTAACAGTAAGAGATAGATCAAGTATCGAACATCATAAAGACTGAAAAATTAAATTGATAAAGATTATTGTTTAAGGTTGACGGACACGCATGTCTTAATTGTTTTTTTTTTTTTTTACGAATTGGTCAAACCCAAACTCAAACAAAAACATTGTTTTCAATCGTTATGAGTCTACCGATTGAATAGAATTTTTATTATAAGCAATTGTCTTGTAAATGGAATTTTTAAAGCATTCTGAATGTAAAAATAAAGAAAAAAGTGTGCAAGACAATAAGAAACACTACCTGCCAAAAAAAGTGAAGTTTTGTTGAAATCGGTTGAGAAATATATATAAACGTACAGACACACACACACACACACACACACACACACACACACACACACACACACACACACACACACACAAACACACACACAACCTAGGTTTTATAATAAGTATGATATATATATATATATATATAAAGTAAATTTTATAGGTCACTCAGTATAGAAACACGCGAAATATACCCTGATTTGCTTATCTTTAGTCACTGGAGTAGTTCTTTGAAATTTCCCCCAATTCAATTATTTTATTATTCGATTAATTGGACTTGTCCGCCCTATGTTTTTTTTTTGTTTTTTTTGCTACTTAAAGTTAACGAGACTTTTTTTTTAATATATTTTTTAAACAAGGCCGCCTTTTTGGCAACATCTCCTATCGCAATTTAAATTCGACTCAGTGTCGAAGGAAGTGTGAGTCACCCGACTTGGCTTCGCCGAAAGCTGCCGTTAGGAGTCGCTCTTTAAGTATATAAAAGCAAACATATTCTCTTTCTCTTTTCTTCTGACTTCCAGATGTAGTCGAACGAAGATAAAGATCGCTGCCGACGGGACACGTTCGCTTCCTTGGTCCTCTGTTGACTTTTGAACTCTCTCACACACGCACATGTGTATCGCCCACGCTTGTTTCACACACAGAGTCAAAGAAGCACATTCTTATAGCTAGTTTCAATGTCTTTTCATTTCACTTCAATTGTGTACACATGTCATTGCTTTTATTAATAACATGCATTAATTGTGGTTTGTTATGAATTCCATGTTTTGTGTTACTTGATTTTTACCTGGACTCACATGAGTCCGCCAATATTGCTTGCGGGACATGGAATCAATAAATATTTACTATACATCGTACACACACTCATATCCAAAGTGTTGAATCCCGCAACAAAAACTATGGAATTCTTTAGTGTCGGACCTGTTTTATGTGCTTTCTTTCTCTACAGGGAATTTGTGCTAACGAGTTTAGACAAGCGTTAGGAAGGGTATAGATATACTATTGAAAGAATGTCAAATGAAAAGCAGTAGTTCCAGATATTGTGAGCACTCGACTTAGATATTGTTCTTTATTAAGATTATCTTTTCTTTGTTTTTTTATTAGTGCTCATCCATTACAAGGCCCAAGAGCCAGTCAATATAGAGGTTTACTGTGTGGTGTTGTATAAGCATAAGTAAGAGCAAGATGTGAGGTTCATTGGGGCTATGCTAGAAAGATAACGGCTAACACTAGACGTGAAGAGGTCATGCCTGTTGTGATTGAAACAATATAAGCGAAAGAACAAACTTAAGAAGAAACCGGAAACCCAATCCTAAACAAAAAATAAAGGTATAAATTATTTATGTTCAAATGACTGGGGAGGAGTGTGAACCGGACGATATGTGAAATTTTATTGTGAGAGAAGTAAAATAAATGAAAAAAATAAGTATAAAATGTCAGAGTTCAGGTAGAGATGTTAGAAGTATAAATTTGAGGTAGACTTTAGAAGGAACAGAAATCAAGGGATAAACCTGTACTCCTGTTCAAAAAACCGGGGAGGAGTCTGAACCGGACGATATGTGAACTTATCTACTTTTATTGTGAGAGAAGTAAAATAAATATAAAATGTCAGAGTTCAGGTGGAGATGTTAGAAGTATAAATTTGAGGTTGACATTAGAAGGAACAGAAACCAAGGGATAAACCTGTACTCCTGTTCAAAATTCTAGGGAGGAGTGTGAACTGTACTCTTTATTTAATCTATGGGGGTAGATTGCTCTCTTTCCGCTGACTATGAGTAGGGGCATCTTGTCTAATTCAGTTATTGTTTTCCCCTATTTCCACGGACTCAACCTCTGCACTGCCCAGCCCAGGATTGAACTCACCTCTAATAGGTCACACAAAACAACATAACAATATTACTATTATCAGTAGGTAGTCAACAACAGTTTGACACAATTCTCGTGTATGGCTGGACGATGAAGATGAGACTTGAAGCAACGGAAATATGATTCTACTGACGGATGCTGAGAATATCATGGTTGGAACATGTGATCAACAAGGAAGTGAAATGGGAACAAAGAGAGACAGTTGAAATTTCTGCAACATGTGTCGAGGAAAAGGGCTTGGAGAATTTGACACTCACAGGTCATATTAAAGGAAAAAAAGGGCCACAAGGAAACCTATGCAACGGACTTGTGCAAATTGGATGGCAGAATAGGCATGGTAAGTGACCAAATATTGTTTAGAGTTTTTTTGTAAAAAAAAGCAGAGGACGTTATGGAGAGTCATGATCGCTCACATCCTGGAAGAAGCCTGACAAAAGGTTACAAATACGGTTTATATGGTCAGACGCGAAATCACTGCACAAATACATTCTGAAAGACGAGCTTGTTAGTATTTGCTCTACAGTAAGCGCTAAACTAAATTATTATTATTATTATCATTATTATTATTATTATTATTAAATTTAAACTAATTGAGTACTGATTTAAATGCTGATCAAATGAAAGCTAATTTCACTAAAACATTACTCTCCTCTGTGATCAAGCTAATGTTACTTTTCCATGGAATCTTGGGGATTATTCCAAGCGCGCCAACAATGCTGGATACAATCCTATACTTTAAACTACACTATTTTGTTCAATATATACTCCGGCAAGGAAGAAATTTTTTTTTCTCCACTTTTTCCCTTTCTTTCAGTTGTATTCTGTGGTTTGCTTAAACAGCGACATCAGATATCGGACAAATTCCTCTGGCCTGGGCTGGTTTGTTTGTTGATCCGCTCGTTGGAATTTCAAAAACTCAAGTTATTTTGTCTTTTTCTATACATCTGTCTGCCGCTAACTGGTTCAGTCCCAGTCATTTACAGTATTACCAGTCATGGCTATTTATGGCGATTTTCTAAGCGTAGCTTAGACGTGGCACAAGGCCGAAAGTATGGGACAACCTGTGAGGATCGAACTCAACTACCCAGTCGTAATTGTTCTAGCAAGACAACATTGCTAACTATTATTACACCACGTCGGGATGCCTTCATGGCTATTTATGCACACATTCTAATCTAACTTGCTGAAGCTTTTTCTTATAGAAGCACGGTGGAGTAAAGGATTGTGGTTGAAGAATCCGAGAGACGAATTCAAATTCCAGTCGAGTTCTTGCGAAAAATACGAATCCATCTTTTCTCTTCGAATCTTTCTTGTCTCTTGTCTAAAGACTCCTATAACCTTGGGTGGCAACCGGTCTAACAGAAGAACAACTCTGAATTGGTCAGTATGGACTGAGGGCGACCTATATTCGCTGGAGGTGTGAAGATGAGCGCCGCGAAGCTATCTGAAAGCCAACAGATCACGAGGAAGAAGAATAAAAGTAACACCTTGCCGGATCGACAGATCAGCCTGGAGGAGGTTGTTTGCTTCTTCGGCCACCAGGTACCACCGACGATTGAAGCGGTCGAAGGTCTAATGATGATGTTTCTTATTGTGTGTAGTGAGCAACACGTAAAAAGAAACCGACGAACAGAGTTCGAATACCAGGTGAATTCGTTACGCTCACTCTCGCACAATTACCCTTGTGAAAGGTGTACATCCAACCCAGAGGGCTATGGGTTAAAAAGTAGGACTAACTAGGATCTCTTGCCTTGAAGTGGTAATCAGTCTGAGAAAAGAAAAGCTGAATTCAAAACCAGCTCCATTAGACTATCTTTCCCACTGTTGCTATGACTGCAGCATTAGTGTCCCTTCGACCCTTATGGGTTACACCCCCCCACCCCGATGTGAAATTGATTCTTCTATTATCTAACATTCTGATCATCACGATTTTCATATAGTTGATACCTATACAATATTTCTGATCCACAACAGGGATTTCTTTCTTCAAATGTCCTCTGCGTAACCATGTCAAATTGTTGCAATTCTTTTTTGTTTAAATCCATTTGCAGCATACATTGATAGTTGTTTTAATATTCGATATTATTATTATTATTATTATTGAGGGATAGAGCAGTACACCAACACAGTGACGTTAGGGTAAAATATATACAAATCCGGATATACACATATTGACATTTAACTTGATAATATGCCTTTCGTGATCGTACGGGATCCGGTATTTCAACGTGATATGGCCGTAAACTTTGAGCATCTTAAGACATTCTTAAACTTTCTTTGCTTTCTGACATACTGCAGCATCATGGGTAAAAGTACTACAACGATGTATGTACATATGAATCTCTAGTTTATCTTGCCACAGTTCCAGATACTTTTGACCATTCATGGTTGTTCTAGCATCCAAAAAATAGAAACCAACTTCTCCAACTAGGAAGGGGTTTTATTATTTGTATCGTATATATTTTATCTAGTCCCTTTCCTAGAGGCCTTCAGTCATGTATTGTGGAATCATCAGAGAAAAAATACTCTTTCCCCATTGTTTCTCTGACGAAGGATCGAGCCTTTTTTGGCGAATATTTTTTTTTTCTTTTTCGTTTCCACAGTCAATTTTGGTTTTCGGAAAAAGGTTTGCAGGATCTTGAAATTCATTGCCCAATCTGCGAGAAATAGTTCTGCGACTCTCATCTTTAACTATGAAAAGTAGGGCAGCTCGAATGTTTTTTGCCTGAAATTATCGGAGAGCGTTAAACGTTCGATTTGAAAATACGTTCATCTCTGGGGGTTATTTCTCTGGGACGTCCACTTTTCTTTCAGTCAGAATAAGAGCCATCAACCAGAGCTTTGTGAACTGACATTTGACTACAACCAACGCGATCCTTATACCAGGCCTGTCAACCATGCGACTGGAGTCCGCTACTGGGGGCAGACATGTGAAAGCGTAAATTACAACTAAATAACAATTACTGAGAACATTTTCAGCAAGGAACTTGTTACTAATGTCCATTAATGAGTTAATTAACAACTATATATAATATTAGGAAGCATTTTACAATTATTAACTCATTGCTATAAATGCAAATGTACAAAGAAAGAACAAAAATAATCTACTCGACCATAAAATAACTAAATACACAAACGATTAAAAGTGAAACGATTAGAAACTCAACGTATATTTTTTTGACATAAGCAATTTTCCAAAATTTGAACATTTTCGATGAAATTAACTGTTTCTGCAGTATCATCCCCATTTAATAATGGGTGTGTTTTAATGGCAGCTACAATTTGATCACAAAAAAACTATTAAACAATGGGAAACAATTTGTTACTTAATGAGATTTGGGTAAACTGCTCCATCATTGAGTTTCGACAGCTTAACGAATTGAGTTTCTTCATAGATCTTTTACAATTTCCAATTTTTATGTCATTTTCTTGCTTTCAGAATAAACCAGTAATTCTGAAGTAGACTCACCAATGCAGTTAGTTTTGAATATTTTTAAAAAGTTGGACATAGACAAAAAGTAAGTACAAGCCATTTTTAATTATTCAAGGCTTATTAAAAACAATGTCAAATTTAAACAAATATCCTGTTATTGTCATATACAATAGCAATTACTTGACTGTTTGATTGCATTGACAATATATAAAATTTTCCATATAAAAATAGTTGCCTTTAGTTTTACAACTGGGATCATTTTAAATAAAATTTTTGGACCTCCATTTAAACATTTTACCATGATGCTCAATAACTGTTTTTCCTCACCTCTCAAAATTTTCAGTCAAACCAAATAAATTTATTCCATGATATTGTAGAGCAACCTTGGCATACACTTCATCAACTAAAAGAATACACCTTTTTTCTGATTTTCAGAGATTTCACTAAAATATCACCAAGAAAATTAAAATCATCTAATTTTGAAACTTCTGATGTGAAAGCTGGTAATGTTCTCCCACTGGGTAACTTTAATCATCTGTTTAAGTCTGTTATATAATGACCGAGATATAACAAAATATTCAAAAGCCATGATAAGAATATCCAAATAATAATGTTTCGTCGTGACAAAACATTAATATGCTCTAAGATACTAAGATAACGAACTGCTTCATTGATTTGTGACCGGTGCTGAAACATTGATATTCGACTTTTTAAAGAGAGATAAATTTATACCAGCATTGTAACATTCAAATCTCAAGTTTTCAAAAATTTTAATTAAAAACATTGAAAAAAAATCAACAGGCTGTACGAACAGCTGATTGTTTGATTTATAGTATGTAACTACTGAGACAAAATCCTGTTGATCAATATTCTGATGCAATTTTTCAAAAGTAAGGATTTTGTACTTTTCTAGAAACTGTGCCAACTCATCATTTTGCACATTTCGCTTAGAAGCAGAATTTTTGTTTGTTGGTTTTGGTCGAAGACTTACACTTATGGTAAATGCTCAAATATTGATGGTGAATTTCTGGGTCGTACTTTTCTTATAATAACCACTGTTTCATAATCATATAGAAAATGCCTTTCACAAACAAGAGTATTTGGTTTTCAGGAGTGTTGTCTTGAGATATTGCCTTTAAACATCGTCCCCACTCATTCTGATCTTCGAGAAGACAAAATGCACAAACATTATTTTATTAATTATAGTTACCACGACAACCTGTTACACAGTATCTTTTTACCATTTTGAGAAAGAATTTGGAGCACTGAAATTAAAAAAAAAATTAACTTAAACTATTATTCTGTAAAAATTACATGGTACTTCTAAAAAGTGTATGAACCTTATGGAAGGTTTATGATTCAGAATTAAGAATTTTCAATTTTGCATAAATGTAGGAATTTGTCGTCTTATGTTGCTTTCCGTTGTCTTTAAGAAATTACGTGATTCAATAATTGTTTCAATGGTCAGCGTCCGTTTTATGTTCCAGTTACATTACCCCATTAATTCCCCGATTAATTTTTGGATAATCGTATTTTATGGGGAGGTGCGGATTGATCACCCCCTCCCCCATAAAATACGATTATCTAAACAAAATTAACTATTTTAATATTTTTACAGTATATTTTTATAAAATATTAAAACAAGAATGCTAGGAAAATTAAACATGCATTTTTTTTAAATACCCATGTGTAATTTTTTTTAATGTCTGTTATGAAGAATAATATCATGCAAAAATGTTAAAGTAAATTTTTATTCAATTTTTTTAAAATGCGCAAATTTCAATATACTGTGCTAATTTTGGGTAATTAGCAGTGCAAAAAGTTACATTCATTTTTTTTTTGTATTCTTACAAGGACGGTATCAACATATTTCACATGTTATAAAGAAAATATAAATTATTCCTTAAAAATGAATTTTATAATAACGATATTCGTTACTGAAGGAAGGTTACTGAATAGAATAATCTCACGAAGGTTGGTAATGAACGATAATACTTAGGACAAGAACAACACATATAAGATTCGCCAGCAGCTCTTAGAATTAGTAGTCAACTGCTAGAAGTAAGTCAAGTTAATTCCATAATGAATCACCAACTGCAGGATATCTACCAACCGCCCCACGTGGTCAGATGTGGCAGAAGGCTGAATTTCATGTGAGGTATCCGAACCCCTAGGCTCGATCAAAAATTCTCCGTAGAACCCGTATAAAACGGGGCAGGGTAGCTGTTTCCCGAGACGAGACTCTGCACTTCGACATAGCCACGTCAGGGGATCCTCTCTGACAGGATGTAGAGAGATTAACCAGCACAGTATTACCAACTTTCGTTTGATTATTCTATTCAGTAACCTTCCCTAAGTTACAACATTAACTTAATCCAAATTTAAAAACAAAAATTTCTTTAAAAAACCAAAAAATACTTAAACTCCTAAATCAATTCCAGTAACGAACTTTCGCGTGTTGACAGTTAGCCCCCAGTGACCGAAGAGCTACACGCGCTGTATCGGCCTGAGTTAAGGATCGCCTTGGCTATAACCCATTTAGACTGGGATTTCACGCTCTGAGTAACCACCTCCGCGTAATATTACAACTATATGGGAATGTCAGAAAATGACAATTTATTTGCCTAATTTTAACAGATATTTTCTTTTATTTTTTAGAAGAACTACACAACTTTCAAAACTGTGTTGCAAACATCCCTATATGAGGATGATTTAATATTGCTTATAATTGAATTTTCTTTACATTAACTAAAAGTGGATGATGCAATATCCTGAAATAATAGAAAAATGTTAATGTTTGAATTTGTGATAACGAACTTCATTAGCCTTGAATTTTTTAAAAGTTTATGTCTCTTCTCGGCATAGGCGGTCATGGCTCTCAACAGACTCCGTTTCTTATTATCTGTGAATTGTCATGTATTCTTGGGAAAGATCAGTTAGTCAGTTATGTGCCATGCGTGATACACGCTTAGGCGATCGTGTAGCCTTCGATACATGACTGACGAGGCAGATTTTTTCCCGCACTAGGTTGCCATTTCTTTCTGCAGTAGACCAGTTGCCATCCAAGGCTCTAGAATCCGGTCTGTCCTGCTATTTATCCATAGCTGGGGGGGGGGGAGAGAAGAAGAGGATTCATATCTTTCTCAAGGGTATTAGCACGTAAGTGAATGTGATGGATTCGACTGGAATTCGAACTCGGCTCTCTGATTCCTGAATCTAAGCCGTTATAGTGGAATTATTTTCCATTGCTTTCGCTGTTTGGAATTTAGAGATTTTTTCCTTATTAGACTAGCCGCCACCCAACGCTAGAAAGCTCAATCAATACGAAATAAACCCAACACAATTACATACCCACATACATACCATATTAAAACGCTCCCTAACTTTATTTTGTACCAAATAAAAGACAATGTTACTAATATTACAAAAGACCCCACCATACAATATACACCGTTTAAATCAAAGTGTCTATTGGTTAAAAATTTACATCACCATGTGAAATATTTGACCAATCAGAGAAAACCAAAACCCCATCTTTCTCGAGCCTACATTCGGGAAAAAAATTCTTATACAAAAACCCACAGTATCTATGTTTCTGAGATGAGGTATTATAACAATTTATACTATTTACATTGTTCAGACTATTGTCCTCATCTTTATTGTCATATTCAAGAACCTGAAGAAGGCCGGTAGCGTACAACGGCGAAACGCCGTGAACATGACAATAAAGATGAGGACAATAGTTTGAATAATGTAAATAATGTAAAAAAAAAAAAAAATCCACAAATTTCGCCTTTCAAAAAACAGGAATTTGATGGTCGCCAAGCCGAAGAGAAAATGTAGCTACATAGTTTTAATTTATCCCCCTCCCCCAGCAAGTGCGAAAAAATGTTTCGGTGACTTCAAACGAATCATTAACAACAACAACATCAGGCTTGCTCAGTCGGCGACTTCAAATGAAACATCTCCAACAAAAATAAAGAGTGTCAGTGAATCTTCACTAACGATAAAAGTCTTTTCTAAACTTAAGAACTCGAGTAAATATTAGTTTTAATTTTGATTGACTATTTGTATTCATCTACATATGTTTGTAAATACAGTGTAACCCGGATATAAGAGACCCGGATATAAGAGAAACCCGGATATAAGAGAGATTTTCTCTGGTCCCAAATTAGAGTCCATACTTACCTAAACAAAATAGACCAAACCCGGATATAAGAGAAACCCGGATATAAGAGACTTCTTCTCCTGTCCCGACAACTCTCTTATATCCGGGTTACACTGTACAAATAACTTATTTAACAGGCATAGCCATTTTTTCCTTATTTTTATTTTATTCAGTCAGTTATGTGCCGTGCGTGATACACGCTTAGGCGATCATGTATCTTTCGATACATGACTGACGAGGCAGAATTTTTCCCACAGTATGTTGCCATGTAATGGATTTCACTGGAATCCATTACATTTATTTTATTATTGTTTGGAATTCGGATAAAAAACAAAAACAAAACAAAACAAAAAAAAACGGTACCACAGAATCTCTTACAAGTTTTTTTCTGCTATTTAACACACAGATGAAAGGAGAAGAGATGGGTGTATGTTTTTTTTTCCGAATAGCATTTATGCAAACGTGAACGCAACGAACTAGACCGTAATTTAAACTCGGTAAGAAACTCGAGGCGACGGAGATGTAGTTCTATGATATGATGGACCGAACGTGTGAGCAACGATGATGTCTTAGACAGGATGCAAACAACGAGGAGGCTTATACATCAGGAAGAGACAGCTGCAGTTTCTGGGGCACATAATGAAGAAGGAGTGCCTGGAGAATCTGATACTCACGGGTCGAATAGAGGGAAAGAGAGACAAGGGAAAACAACGCGTGACATACCTGGCGGACTTAAGCAAGTAGATGACAGAACCTGGTCTGGGGGAGGAAACAGAGGGAAGGAACTTGTTGAGAGCTGTAAGGGATAGAAGGATGTGGAGAGCCATTATCGCTTACGTCCTGAAAGAACATCGCACACAAAAAGAAAGAAAGATTAACTAGATAGCTTTCAAATATCTTCAGTATTATTATTAATCGTAATCCTCAAGCCAGAAAACAATAACCCTCTATCTTGAGTGGCTCTCATCCCTTGTATTGAGTGAAGTCTAGTATTATAAAACACAGCGAATATTAGTTTTATTTTCTCACAATTAGATTTTGAAGCGGAACGTTATATTTATTTCCGTGTTGTTTATATTCGGTTTACAAAACATTTTGTAACTTTAGTGTTCTGTATTGTTGATGTCGCACAAATGCCGTTGAGATTCCTTTTGTAATTAATGTCAACTGTAAAAAGCATATTTATAAAACACAGAGAAAGGATTTTCCCATGACGAAAAGCGTTCAACGAAAAATATGCTTAGTCATAATATTTTAAGTAAACGGGAAGTTTGACCATTGTTCTGCGCATGCGTAAACCTGTACGTGTGCCAATGGCCACCCAAGTAACTTGCATATGAAAAGTGATTTTTTGCTGTTGTTTTCTAAACATACAGATTATGTTTCAGAAGAAGCACTTGTCGCATTCGCTCAAAACTTAGGATGTGAAACCAAAGAAAGCCATGATTGCCCACGGTTTTTTAATAAAAGACCAATGTTTTATACTGATGCCTTTGATGCCTTCATCATCATCATTATCATCATCAATAATAATAATAATAATAAAGGATAATGATCCATATTATTGATATTTACTTGACAGTATCGTCCTGGGTATGACGATAAACTACATCCAGCAGCATTGGGATTGGGAGATTGGAGGTTTTGAGGAGCGTGAAACAACCTCTTAATTGCTGTTGCTCCCAGATCCGGGGTGGTAGCACCTGTCAGGGTCCCAGCTATGGGCAAATAGTGAACCACCCAAATTTTCATAGTAAAAAATGCCAGAAATACATTTTTGTAATTTCAAAAAAAAAAAAATGCCAGCAATAGATTTTTGTAAAAAAAAAAAAATAAATAGGTAAATAAATAAAAATGATCAAAGATCCTAAGAAAATTCAATTTCGAACCAAAAGAATCAACAACAAACTCTAAAAGAGGGACCAAAAATCCTTAAAAACTATTTGTTCAAAATACCTATGGTCGTCAGCAAAAGGAACAGCTCATCATTCAAATTACAAATTGCAGATACCAAAATCAACGAAATACTGCAATTTAAGTATCTCAGAAGCGTTTTAACAGAAGACGGAAAGTGTGTAGGGGCATTGGGATAGCGCAAGATGCCTTCCAAAAGCTAAGCAAAGTATTAAGAAACAGGAAGACTTGGTTAGAAACAAAGAAAGAATTACTGAACTGCTATGTAATATCGGTCTTCCTACATAGCAACAAATGTCGGACCATCTCCTCAAAGATGAAGAAGAGACTTGAAGCAACAGAAATGTGATCCTACAGAAGGATATTGAGAATACCACGGACTGAACATCTGAGCAACGACGAAGTTTTAGGGAAAATGGAAACAAAAAGAACGCTTATACTTAACATCAGAAATTTCTAGGTCACACAATGAGGAAAGAGGGCTTGGAAAATTTGATACTCACAGAACGGATTGAAGGCAAGAGGGACAGAGGAAAAAAGAGGATAACCTACCTAGTGAGCTTGAGTAAATGGATGGCAGAAAAAGTTTAGTAAAAATACACAATTTACTTATTGGTACAAAGGACAAGAAATTGTGGAGAGCCATGATCGCCAACTGAATGAGCATGGCACACAGAAGAAGTCGCAACCTACCAGCTAAGAGGTCAAGGTAAATTATCATTCGTTACGACGCATTTTAGAAATAATTTATTTTTGTCATTCTCTAAAAATCGTTCTCAAGGATTTTTTTGAGAATATTATATCATTTTTAAAGCAAATATGACACGCCTGTCTGAAAGGTATTTTAACAGACGATATAGTTTCGATACTAATCGAGTGGTACATTTTCTTTAATAAGACTTTCGATGGTTTAGACCGGTAGACATTAATTTCACTGTTTAAGAAAAAGCAGGAATATCTACTCCAATAACACTAAACATTAATGTAATTAATCCGAGTGCTCCAACTGTAACTGGAATTATTGATTATTATTATTATTATTATTATTGTTATTATTATGATTATTGCTTTGTTTTCTTTGCTCTTTGGTGTATACCCATTTCTTTCCGGTTCCCGATAAGAGAAAGGTCAGAAATAGCATCATGACATTTTACACTATGCAGTTTAAAAAAATGTCGCACATATTTTACATAAAGTCCTTTGTAAGTTGTGGGCTGTAATTGTGAGTACAATTTTTTATATTTCTTTAAGGCATTGGCTACCAGGTACTCCTTCAATGAGTCTATTGGAATCTTTTCCAATCAATCCGAGGGCTCCAACTACAACTGGAATTGTTAATGCCCTCATGTGCCATATTTTTCAAATTTCGATTTCAAAGTCCTTCTATTTTGATAGTCTTTTGAAGATCTTCAAAGATACATTGCAGTCTACAGGGACTGCCACATGTCAATAAGAAAGCACATTCTGTTTTTGTAGTTTTTGATCACGATGTAAGGGCGATTTGCATTGATTGCTCAATCTGGGTGTATTATAAAGTCCCCTAAAATTTTCACAGCTCCTATCTCTCTAACTGTGATCTTCATATTGGTTTCATGAAATTTTTCAGTGCAGATATTGGCCCACTCTGTCATTATTATTATTATTATTATTATTATTGTTGTTGTTGTTGTTATTTGTGTATGTTATGGAATTGGTAATATGCTCATGTGCCACATTTTTGAGATTTCGATTTTACGGTCCATGTATTTTGATAGTTTTTTTTTTTAAGATCTTCAAAGACACATTGCAATCTGCAGGGACTGCCATGTCAACAAGGAGGCACATTTTGTCTTTACGCAATCTAATCTATTATTATTATTATTATTATTATTATTATTATTTGTCACATAGTGTACGTTTTTGAAAAAGAAAATGCTATGTTAAAACGATGGTTAGTTTATTAGTAGTAGTAGATGTATTAGTAGTAGATGAAAGTAGAATGGTATATTTGTAATAAAATAAACAATAACAAAGTATTATAAAACTGTTTGTAGTTGGTAACAATAAAACGCTTCTTCCCATTTCCTCCACACACTCTACTGCAAAACATATTTCACAGCTAATTTCAAGCCGCACTGAAGAATGTAAAGCTTTATGATGGCTGCTGTATTAGGTTTCTACTGTGATGTATACTGACAACTGCTGACAAGCTATTTTTGTCTATTTAATCTCTGCGAGGTTCAAATGAATGCGTTGTGTTGGCGACTTTGCCGAGCATGAATGTGGCTCTGCCGAAATCTGTGACCACGCCTTATGAGTCAACCATTGGTCACGGGTCTTAGTAAAAGAGGCAAATGCTGAGTAATCTAATGTATTTTATATTACCGATCAAAAGGGAAGTTAAAAAAGAAAAAAAAGAAGCAGAGATGCCTTCCTACGCCGGTCGTATTACACCCATGCCGATTTATCAGCAGATCAAATGATCTTCAGAGAATTTGAAAACTATTGTTTCCAATACGCTGTTACTATCAGTAATTAGCTCCGACAGCAAGGCCCTAAAATTCAAACCTATTTTCAACATATTCACCGGTTTCTTATTACTGTAACTGTTATATTTAATGCGCCCGTATGCTCGCGCCAACATCTGTTTTTTGTATTTTTTTAACAGTGAAATTACTGTCAACCGGCTTAGAGATCGAGAAGACCTACTGAAGAAAACGTGCCTGCTAACAGGAATCGAACTATCAAGGAAAATGCTTTTAGTCCAAGTATCCCTTACCGATTAGGCTACGGAAAGACACCATGGCAAAATGAAGCTCAGCCTCGCATTGAGGAATCGGAGAGCCGAGTTCTAATTCATTTACGTGCTAATAACCTTGGGAAAGGTATGAATCCTCTTCTTCTCCACCCTGCTATGGGTAAATAGCAGGACGGGAAAAAAATCTGCCTCGTCAGACATGTATCGAAAGATACATGATCGCCTACGCGTGATCACGCATGGCACATAACTGTCAATCGACATCTCCAGTTGCCTTGATCTATCCACTGCCCTCATCCTTTCTTCTATCACTCCTATCTGATCTTGCTCTAAACTTTCTGTAACCCCTTGCGTCCTAGTGGCTTCCCGCCTTGCTTGGGTTGAAATGCTTAAAACAAAAAAAAACAAAAAAAAAAAAAAATGACTATCTGTCTATATTTCGGAGACGAGATATTGTAATTATTTACACTATTCGAACTGTTGTCCTCAACTTTACTTTCATATTTACGACGTTTCGGCAGTTGTACGCTCCGGCTTTCTTCAGATGATATTTCTTGGAATTTTGAATCGAACCCTTTATTAAGTTCCCGGAGGTGGATTGTTCTAATATCCATACCTTTGCATATCTCAGTTTCAGTTAATTTCCCCTTCTGCTGTGTCCTGGTATTAAACTCAGAACTCTTTAGGTTAAGTTACTTTTGGATCATCAACCAACGCTTTTATCTACTGGGCCACGTTCAGTTATCAGGTAGAATTAACCGAAACAGATATCTAAATGAATGTCACGTGAAAAATCGGAGAGCTGAGTTCGAATTCCAGTCGGGTCCGTTATATTCTCTAACGCGCAAATATCCTTGGGAAAGGTATAAATCCATCTTCTCTCTCTCTCTCTCTCTCTCTCTCTCTCTCCAGCTATGGATTGAATAGCAGCCTTGAAGATCTTATATTTCTGGGATGGGGTATTTTAACTATTTAAACTCTTTACATTGTTCGAACTATTGTCCTCATCTTCGTTGTCCTATTCACGACGTTTCGACCGTTGTTCACTCAAGAAATTGGGATATCTAAAGGCATGGCGCGTGGAATTAGAACAATCTACACCCATGGACTAAATAAAGGGTTCGGTTTGAAATTCCAATAAACATCACCTGAAGAAGGCCGGAGCGTACTAGGGCCGAAACGTCGTGAACATGGCAACAAAGTCGAGGACAACTTTTCGAATAATGTAAATACAGTAAAGCGCTCAATACTCTATTTAAAAATGTACGTGTCTCGTTAGGACTTTTTTGAATTTATATCTGCAAATTTTATTCTCGTACTTGAAACGCAAACAAAGTCCTTTTTAAGCAATTAATAGACTTTTGATCTGGTCCTGATCTGGCTGCTTGTCTTCACTCATTTTACGACCGCCGTAAGGTTGCCTCCCTCAGCCTTTTTTTTTTAATAAATACTTTCATGGTAATTGTTTGGATCAGCTCTTCGCTATGGTACCTAGACTATTTTTTAAAAAATTTAAGCTCAGTATTAGACTGGCGTCGAGATCTCATCAATCTTATGAATTTTTGAGTTAGCTAGATGTAACTGTAAATTCTATGCTAACTGTTTCTTTTCTCGCACTTCTCGTGTGTGGAACTCCCTTCCGGATCCGTGCTTTCCAGCCAACTTTAATCAGTAAAAATTTAAATGCAATGTCAATCGCTATTTGCTGTCCTCCTGATTACTCCTTTCTCTTTCCGCTCATTGGTAATGTCTCTGTTCCTAATTCATTCACGCTTGGGAGTAAAGCCGATTAAAAAGTGTCCCTTATTGATTAGGCTACCAGAAACAATCATGACAAAGCAAGAGGCTCAATTCCTTTATTTAAGAAATGCGAATCTCTTGACGGAACATTTCCATGTCTGTATTTGCCAATTTTATTTTCTTATAAACAAAATAAATTCAAAGTAAATTCTAAGAAATTGATGGATTTTTTAATGTGACATTATTTCTTATTACAATGACCGTTATATTTAGTCGAAATGTTTGAGTTGACATCTCTTTTTAAACAGTGAAATTAATGTCCACCGGCCTAGTAATAGAGTACCAACTTAAAATCACTGATGTGGTCTCGTTTGTTTAATTAAGTAACACTTCCCCAGGGAGATCGTTTAACTTTCTTTATTCCTTATGGTTGTGGTGTGTTCCCTCTAATTAGACTATTGTGGACTCTTCCACTTGCTATAAAGTAGTAGAAAAGTAAGCCTCGAGGGGGGGGAGACAGTGATATAGACGGAACGCTGGTCAACCGACACACACTCCCAAGTCGTGTAATACTCTTCTGTTGTATTTACTGTTCAATACACTATTTATCTGCAACCTCTATTTTTGCTATTTCTAAACCATATACTTGGTCGCAACATCTTGGTTGGACGAGGCTGTGCCGAAGGGTAAAGTCTCGTCCGGGTTTCTCTCTGCCCAAAGCAGAGAGTTCGACAGAAGCTGCGAACAGTCACAGCCCCGGTAGAACAGTCTATACCACTGTTAATATTTAACAGCCCCCCACCCCACGAGGCATGTATGTGGCACAAGGCCGAGTTTAACGTGGGTTTTCTGAGCCTGTAGGCTCGGCCAAAAATATTCCCTTAGAACCCGTATAAACGGGTTCAGGGTCTGTCTACCTCCCAGGACGAAACTTTACCCTTGGGCAAAGCTTTGTCTGGGTTCCTTTCTGCCGAAGCAGAGAGTTTGACAGTCATGAAAGGTCTATATCACTGTTCCCCACGAGGCTTACATTCCTACTACTTTATTATAAATGGAAGAGTCCACAATAGCCTCAATAGAGGGAGCACACCACAACACTTATGCTAAGCCTATAAATTCATTTTTGAATAACTATTTTAAATTAGGACAAAAAAATCGATGTGTCAAAAAAGGACACTTTTTTCCTGACGCCATTACAACTGTATACGCCCTCATAAATTTATTTTGTTTTCAAAAGTACTCTTAAGAATTCTAATAAAACCATTTTATATAAAATTAAATTTCTTTATTTTTTTTTCGAGAAATGATCTTCATGCTGGAGGTTAGCATCGGCCTATTTTCTTTGACAGATAAATGGAATACACTTCTACAGAATTTCTTTTAACAGTCTTTATATATTCAATTGTTTATTTACAAGATTATAAAAGAAAGACATAAGAACTATAAGAATATTTTCCGAAGAATATCTAATTTAATTAGTGACAAGTTATTTATTCATATTTTTATAAAAAAATATTATAGTTCACGACAAGAATAATGTTATATTTAAAAGATTACAAAAGACATGTAAACAAACTATAATGAACTATTTATTATTTATACCATATTATGCAGTAATAACGATGAAAATAATTTTTATTCGTAAAATTATTCAAAATCTTGTGAAAGCATAAAATAAATAAAGACAAAATACAAAACGACGACTAAATGTAATTATAAATTTTGAAAAAAAAATGTAATTTCTATGCATTTCTTTCATTTGCCCTCACCAAAAAATTCACTAAAATAGATTGCGAAAAAATTTCGATATGTTATGGATTTATAAAAAAAAAAAACCCTTTTGGCATATCGATGTTCTTTTTTTCTTACTTAAAACTAAGCCTATGTTATGGGGTCCTCCCCTTTTCCATATAAGTGGACTCGACCAGAGTGTTACTTGGACTGCTGCCGTTAAATACCCAGAGTTAATCAGAATATACGAACGGAGATAGAGAGTGTGATTGAGTTGGAGGTAGAGTAATAGTGTGAGGTAAACGCTTGTTGAAGTCAGTTACAATCACGTAGACTCTAAGGAAGTCCTACTTGTATATATATATATATATATATATATTACGACTAACCGCGTTCCTGGATTTACTAACAGAATTACCCTTTGTATTATTGTGTAAATACATTTAATTTCTTATCTTTATTTCTTGCGTTTGTCATTCATTTGAGACCGAATTTCATCTCGGAATCCACAACAGCCTGTTATTTCACTTACTGCAGATGGTTAGAAAGACATGGTTATGTTCTACCATCAAATGGTTAGAAAGACATGGTTATGTTCTACCATCAAAACATTTTCACCGTTTCATATGATAATCAATATGACATGCGGGTGGTCTAATGGATAGTCGCTCGGGATGAAGTTCGAATTAAAACTGAGTTCGATACATTCACTTACGTGCAAATACCCCTGGGAAACGTATGAATCCCTCTCCCTACCATCCATGGGTTAAATAGTAGGACTAGTATCTGGAAAAATATTGTTATTCACCAAAAATTCTTAATACATATTCACTAGCAAAATTAGGGTTATTGTTACAATCCAACACACAAGTTAAGCCACAAATATATAATATAATATAACATATATATATATATATATATATATATATATATATATATATATCAAATATATAAGTAACCCATAAATCAGCCAATCAGTCAGTAACTGATGTGATATCAGCAACCAACTCATCAACAATCGAATTCTCAGCAAAGGTAAAAATGTTCATCTTCTACTCGTTTATTGTGTAAAGCAATGGCTCCCAAACATTTTTGGGGTTGCCGTCCCTTCCGTACCAAAACACAATTCTAACACCCCGCACAAAATGTATAGAGACAAACCTAATTCCCTCTTCCTAAATGTATAGTCATCCTTTGATTGCATTTTCTTGTTGCTAGTATTGCATGTCAAATAAATATTTTAGTATTTCCCACAAGAATTGTTATATAAA
The DNA here is from genome assembly GCA_903632075.3 of Acanthosepion pharaonis. Taxonomy (NCBI): domain Eukaryota; kingdom Metazoa; phylum Mollusca; class Cephalopoda; order Sepiida; family Sepiidae; genus Acanthosepion; species Acanthosepion pharaonis. Next base: position 3,730,264 of record CAHIKZ030004810.1, on the reverse strand, counting down.
TGGGATACAATGTAAAGTGAAGGCAAGATACACTTGAGGTGCAATGTGTGTGTTGGCATTTGATTGCATTTTCTTGTTGCTAGTATTGCATGTCAAATAAATATTTTAGTATTTCCCACAAGAATTCTTATATAAATGGGATACAATGTAAAGTGAAGGCAAGATACACTTGAGGTGCAATGTGTGTGTTGGCGTTTGATTGCATTTTCTTGTTGCTAGTATTGCATGTCAAATAAATATTTTAGTATTTCCCACAAGAATTGTTATATAAATGGGATACAATGTAAAGTGAAGGCAAGATACACTTGAGGTGCAATATGTGTGTTGGCGTATGTTATGACTCAGATGTGCCACTGTCACCTTATAGTTACCCACTTTTTTCTCACCACCCCTGGATCTTTCCAATGCCTCCAGTGGTCTAGAATGTATCTGTTAGTATGTTATACTAGTTTAAGTAACATGTTACAAGAAAATCATCGTATAGTAGAGAATTGAACGCGAAATAATTTTAACAGATTCATTGGATAATGTTGGAATTTTTCAAGAGTGAGTAGCAAATATAATAAATCTAGAACAGTAGTTCCCAAACTTTTGGGGGGTTGCTTTGAGTACCAAAACACAACACTAACGCACTGGCAAATGTATAGTTAACATTTGATTGCATTTTCTTGGTGCTAGTATTGCATGTCAAATGAATATCTTAGTATTTCCCACAAGAATTTTAATATATATAAATGAGATACAATGTAACGTGAAGGCAAGATACTCTTCAGGTGCAGAATATGTGCGGTGTATGACATGGTTCAGATGTGACCCTACCTTCTTCTGGCTGCTCACTTTTTTCCCACCGCCCTTGGACCTTTACACCGCCTACGGAGGGTGATGGCATTTACTTTGGGAATCACTGATGTAAAGAGTACGATTCTTTTTATGGCTTAAAGCTCAAAAGTCTGAAGTATATATGTCATATAGCGTGTACTGAATTGATAATAACAAAACCGATTTTCTATCCATTTCATTTGCTTCGTATTTTGGACAATATCCTTATTACTTTTTTGCTTGTGTAGTTTATCAATAAAAATAAAGGACTGTGCTGAAAGATGTTAAAAGATAAACTGCTGCAACTGTCATTTCACGGTACGTATCTAAAGTGGCATCTGGGATGGTACAGGCTAATGAACATTGACAGAACACAGATAAATGAACCATATATTTTTCTTTTGCAGAAAGCTCAGCGAGGAGAGTGGCCTGCTTAAATCTATAGGATATTAGCAACGTTGTCGTTATAAACGCGCACGAAAGGATTGACTGACCTTTCGCTCACGGCAATTAAGCTTTCTTTCTGTCTGTGTGTTTTCTTACTCTATTCATGATTTGAAATATAGATTTCCAGGATGAAACGAGTAATTAAAACACAAATTATGATATTTTTTACTGTAGGTTGTGTTCGTTTTTCCTTCCATAATATTAAAGAAGCATTAAAACCTCTTTATACAATGTTTTTGCCCATTGATATTTTTAACGGCCATATCTCTATTCCAAAAAGTTACTGACTGAAGGTTTACAAAGGCAGGTTGCATATCTTGCAGAACACATCTCCCAAAGACTCTTTGACCGGAGGCTCCGTCTTATTCATCATCTTTTATGCGTTCTGTCCCTTCAGAACATTGGCGATCATGGCTCTCCCATCAATATCCTGTCCTTTGTAGCTCTTAATAAATTTTGTCTTTTTGTTATCACTCCTAAATCTTACTCCGCCATCCAGTTGCTAAAGCTCGCTGAGTATTTTATGTGTTGTTTTCCTCTGTCCTTTTTGCCTTCAGTCTGTCCTAAATTAATTTTCTATGTTTTTTTTTGTATATTTTACTCTCAGATTCTTTAAATATGTATTCTTTCTCTTGTATTAATTTTATTTACATGTCAAAATACATAAATTGAACAAGTTATATCGATTCAAAGAGTGCATACATTATTTTGGGATCCCCTATATATATATATATATATATATATATATATATATATGTATATTTGGTTGGATTGATGTGAGTTTGTGACCCTGGGTTTCACGATTTTGCGATCGTCAGACAAACAATCCAACCAAATATGTTAGCTCTATCTCTGATATTGAGCGCTTTCTAGTAAGTACCGCGCATATAATTTATAGTTTATATATATATATATATATATATATATATATATATATATATATATATATATACACTATATTTATATACACACACTTTTCATATATATATATATATATATATATATATATATTGAATGAATCATTCATACAAAAAGTAAATTAGTAAAGTTAATTATATAAAATGGCGAAATACCTCTGCTAACTAAATTTTAAAGATGCATTAAGCTACTAATCACTCGAATGTTATGATCCTTGTTTTTTTTAAATTATAAACTGTATTAGATCTTCCTTAAATATGCAAGTACTTCCGAAAGTTCATCTGCCTGATGATGAACACAAAAGAAGAAAATTTTAAGAACGCAAGAAAAAATAAATATAAAACTAACTTATCAGCATTACCTTGTTAGTCGTTTGAATTAAACTGACATGTATATATATATATATATATATATATATATATATATATATATATATATATATATATATATATATATATATATAATTGTATATTTGTCAAGTCATACTTCTTTTATACAAGTTTCGTTGAAAACGACTGAAAAGGTACTGAGGTTAATTTTTTTTTATTTAGAATTTGTAACGAAATTTGTATGAAAGAGGGATTGCTCCCCAAATACACAATTATCAAATTACATGAGCTAGTAGGCAAGAAGCAAACATTCGAAAAACATTAATGAAACACACACACACACACACAAAGGCATGCACACCTATATATATATATATATATATATATATATATATATATATATATAAGCAAGTTAGTGTGAGTAGAGGTACACCAAAATAAGATAATTTTTAAAACTGGGATCAGAATTTATTTCTAAAATAAAATATTTTATTTCTAAAATAAGATACAAACCGAATAAAATAATGAGTTAAGGTAACTTTCGACCGACTCATCTTCAGAAATTGATATCCTCTGTATAAAAATAAATTGCCGAAAAGAATTTTTTTTTTAATAACAGAATTTCATATATATATATATATATGTGTGTGTGTGTGTGTGTGTGTGTGTGTGTGTGTATCTATGTATATATATGTACATATATGTATACATATATGTACACACACACACACACACACACACATATATATATATATATATATATATTTATATATATATATATATATAAAAAGTATAAGGGCGTAGGTTAGGTATGCATAAAATAGAAAAGAACACGTTGGGTGCATAATCCGGAGTTCCTTAGTATTTTTGTTTTTATTTTTAAGAAGACAGTGCTCCATACAGAAGTAGTGCTTTATTATAATATTTTTTGTTTAAAAATATGATTCCGAAAATTTCCTAAAATTCCTAAAATTTCGTTTGAAGATGAAACGGGACTAAACACCCCAATCCAACTTAATTTTAATAATTATTTGGATGATTTCGGCTCTCGTTTTTGAAACATGAGAACTCTTATGTAGCGAAGGAATCATATTTTTAAACAAAAAATATTATTATAATATTATATATATATATATATATATATATATATGACAAAGTGGAAAACCATTTTTTTACTCGACTACGCGTTTCGCCCTTGCTAGATAAGCTTCCTTGGTTCAGAACGAAATAAGTGAATGAGTATTGCAAAAAATTTTACCCACTACCTCAAGGAGGCTTATCACCCGATAGTCTCCACACTATTTTGATCCTTTCCTCTTTAAACAAGAAGATAATGATCGCATCAACCCAGTCCCACGGCACATTTGCCCCTAATCCGGCATCCTATGATGTATCTCTACAGCAAGCTTTGTTGATCACCATGAAGTAGATTTTAGACTGGAATGCCATCCAGTGATATCCAACTGAGGCAAATTATTGATGATATCTTCATTAAATACTGAGAGATTATAAAAAAAAATATCCATTAAATGTCCCATCCAGCTTTTCATTATACACTCAAAAAGAACAAAACCGTACTTTGACTTGAGTGGTACCACAGACGAGGCCTGTGGAAGGAAGGTCTGTTTAATTATGTTAAATAAGGTTTTGGGGTCCTTCTGACTGTAAGTACTCGGAGCTGGCAAGGAAATATTTATCTACAAATGATTTTTTATTTGACGGATTTTGTCCTGCGGTGATGGTTTAGCATTTTTGAAGTTGTTGAGAAATAATGCACGCTACTTACCTGAAGCATTCAAAAGCCTTTGACGTGTATCACTCTTGATCTTCAAAAGATGTATTTCAGGATGATTTTCATCGAATTAACCCCGATGATTTTTCTTTCAGAAACCAAGAACTTCAACACTAGTATTGTAGACCTGAGTCTTAAACTGATTCCAAATGACGTCGTATTCGCTATCTTTGAAATCCTAACAAATGGTTCTTTGACCTCAAAACATCGATAGCTTTATGGATCCTTTGACCCATTATATCTTATTTTACGCTTGATGCGGAGTTGCTTTTTGCCACGAACCAACTTATAGCCCGTCCCACATTTAGCGCCACGCATGGCTCGAACAGTGTATACGTCCCGAAGTTCTCGTTTGTGACAAATTATGTAATCGAGAATGTGCTCATGTTTACATCTTGGTTGAATCTAAGTAAACTTGTACGCAATAATGGCGTACCAAATTTCCAGAAACTTGTTCTATAAAGGAAGGTAATCTTTAGGAATATACTCTGCTTATTTTCTTTGCAATCTGAGAATGGAAACGAATCACTTTATACAATATCAAAAGAACTAAATCATTTTCATAATTTAACAGAGAACATTTATTTATTAATATATTTCCAGATTGAAATTCTGTTCTCATTATATTTCTGTTCAAAAGTTGTGCTGTTTTATGGTTTCTTAGCCACAATCGAAATCAAACACTGAAGTTCCAAAAATCCAATGAAAGACCTATCAAATTTATGACGAGAAGGTTTGACACATTTTTAATGTCAAGACCATTTCTATTGCCAGCATAAATTATATTAATAAGAGAAAACTGTATTAAATCCTCCGTGGAATTTACAGCAATGATATTAGCTATTTAGCTATATTATATATCGGCTGTTAATATATAAGAATATTTTGGGATAATCCAGCAACCGGCTCGTTAAGATTTTTTTGTCGGAAAAAAGAGTTGCAAATGAAAAACAGAAAATGTTGCAGTTCATTACTATTCCTTTTTACAAGGTCTTACCTCCCCAGTGCCTTCCATATCCCATGATCCTTTCGAACCTAGCATTGAAATCACCAAGGAGGAGAATTTTGGAACCTTTGTGATGACAATTCTGAGATATTGGTAGAAAGCCATGACATATTTCTAAGGACTTGGGAGAGTTGAAGCATAAACAGAAAAGACCGTTATATAACGGTCGCAAGATAGAGGCACTCTAAAGAAAATTATTCTATCATTAATGACTTAAGGCTGCTCAAGATGTTTGGTTAATCCAATACGAATGGCAAAGCCAACACCCCGCTCATATTACTCGCCCTTTGGATTAAGCTTCCAAAAGAAATTGTAACTAACTCCATATTCTATCAGCTGGTCCTCTCTACACAACGGAGTTTCTGAAAAGGCAGCTATATCAATATCGTACCGTGTCAACTTCTTCGCGATTATATCAGTTCAGGATTATTAGACTCCTTGCGGTCAAGAAATGTTCTGAAGTTCCCAGGACCTGCCTTTCTTCTGTATTTTTTGTTTGAGTATCTCTTGGTTCCACCTCTTCTGGCCAGCGTCATTGTTAATCAGGCTTTAGGTCACCTTTTCTAAACCCTTCCAATGTAGTATGGGTGAATAGTGCATCCATGAAGAGTGCTGCTCAGTCGCTCAAGGCTCTGTCCAAGCATGATGCTTTTCTTTCAACAGTAACGTTAGGATAAGTCTTGAGCCACCCACGAGTAAATTCGTGAGTGCATACTTCTAACCGGTTAGATCTGTACACGTTGCCAGTCCTGTCTCGCCGTGGGGCTTGTGCTACATGTCTGTGCTACACTACCTCCATTCCCAAAACTATATATCCAGTGACAAGAAGAAGCAAGATAATCGAACAGTTACGGGGATTGCGTGTATTATTCTCATGGAGTTTAACTTCTCCCTTACGACACCCATTTCTGGCATTAACACACCGTGAAACAGACCACCGAAAACAGGTAAAGGGATTAGAGTGGTCATTTTCTTGATGGTTGGTGGCTCGGAAGCGCCCAGGCTTACTTTTCCTCAGGAATTTACTCTGAGAAGAAATACAGACCCCAACATCATAAATATATAGAGAGAAAGACATAGAAATATAAACACACATATTTTACACTCGACGAAAACAGTTCATCGTCAAATGTATCATTAATTACTATTAGAATTTCTGTTTAAACGATCAATAATAAAAACTAATCAATAAATGTGATAAAGTAATCGGGAGTAATCGCTTTTGTTTTATGATTATCTCCCCTTTGAGAAATCTTTCTTTTGTAGAGGACTATAAATAATCACTACGCTGGTATTGATTAATCTAAGCAGAATAATGTTTTTTTAAGCCTACTCTTGCTGTCTTTTGTTATTACAATAAATAAGAAAAGAATAAAAATATTGCCAAATATATATAAGAACATCGTTAAATATACATATAAGAATATTTTTTAGTGTTGTTATTGTTAAAATGTATGAAAGATAAATAATAGAAGAAACTTTACTGGACAACAGTATATATAAACAAAACAAAATAACGTTACGACTCAAAAACGTTTTTCCAACAAATTTAAAAATATTTTTTAAAACTCTTTTGTAAAAAAAAATGTTACCTTAAAACAGGAATACGCTACAAAATGTACTTTTACAGAAACGCGATATCTAAGGATTAAAATAAATTTAAAAAAATGAAAAATCTTTCTTGCGGCTTTTATTTTAGTTTTAATTTCAAGATAATAGTTAAATTTAATATTTACAATAAGCAAAACATTTTGATGTATTCCAAAACTAATTTCAATTGATTATAAGTAGTTTTTGTTTTGAAATCACTAAAAATCTCTTATTTAAACACAATTTTTATCCAACTGTCATTACAATGTAGTTCTCTTTTAAAAATCAAATATACTTTTCAGAAACTTTATTTGAGGAAGATTAGCTGACTTAAGTTTAATTAATCTGATTTGAAACAAATATTACCTATTTTAAGTTTAAAACAAAGCAACCCACACTCAACAAAATTCCATTTCAAACTATTCACAACATATTACAATGCATTTGAACATATGGTTCTGTTGTAACATTTTTTCTCTTACGCAGTCATGTACGACGTCATATAAGCACATTAAAAATTTGCGACCTGCGTCTGCTATTCCGCGACCGTTATCGTCGCATAGCAAACTTTTAACAAAATAAAAAATGTCACATTTGACGGTGAACATCTCTGTTGTAATACCCATATAACCACTCTTATGATGGCTCATGTAGGCTGAAAGCTTAGATTGACGACCAATATAATATAATAAATAAATATACAAATGTTAAAGCGGTTTTGTTTTTATTTTTTCTTGAAATTAAAGCCATTATACGACGCTTGGAAAGGCTCATGATAAATCATAATAGACATTCTGTTATATTTAACAATATATGTTTGAACAATGATCTACAGCCCCTATACACTATATATATATATATATATATATATATATATATATATATATATATATATATATATATATATACTAGCAGCGTGGACCGGTGTTGCCCGTGCTTGATTAAAAAATCGTACGACTCATACAGCAATCGCTATCACTTGACTTAAAATATTTTTGCCCTTATTGCCTTTAAAGGAGTGCCCTTTGCCGTGCTGATGTTGCTACATGCCTTACTTCTTGCCTATCTCAAACTGCGATTTTTTCTAAAATCTGTTACAAAATAAGAACTAAACAAAATGAACACAAAACGATCAGCTTTAAAAAAGGACTCGTAACTGGAAAAACCGAATGAAAAAAGAATGTTAACAACAAATACTTTTTCACACCCAACCCGGTTCTGCCGAATCAGAATCAACATTGAGTTTAAGCAAGCGAACGAGCCAATTGGAGTAAAGTGCCATGCAGATTTAAATTTTTCCCACTTGTGACGAATGCAGCTATCGGTTTTTTGCATGCTAGTTAACATCCGTGTCAGTCAGCTGTTGGCTCTCACGCTGGCCAATAGAATCTTCCTACCTATTCGTGGCATCCAGCTATAGGCTCTCACTCTGGCCAGTAGAAAATGGCCGCAAACTACATGAAAACTACCGTAGAAGCATGAAAAAATCGATTCTTTCCGCTATCGATGGGAGTTGGGAAATGCAAAGTCGGTCTTGGCGCAAATCCGTCGAAAATTGCGGCCGTGCATTCGTTACACACACACACACGTCCTGCCTTTTATAGATAGAGATATGCGTGTGTGTGTGTGTGTGTGTGTGTGTGTGTGTGTGTGTGTGTGTGTGTGTGTGTGTGTGTGTGTGTGTGTGTGTTATTTGTATACATAAGAATGATTTCATCGGTAAAACCATTCTTTTACTGAAGAAGTTCCTTCTCGAAACAATCCACGCTTTCCAGTTTGTCATTCATTTAACCATATATATTTATATCTATATAAATACAATATTATGTATGTGTCTGTATTTATGTAAATGTATGCATGTTAATTCAACGAACATGGTTAAAGATTCTATAAATTATAATCAATAAAATAAAAATTTTAAAAATCATTTTTGGATTTCTGCCTCAAGTGTTTAAAATAGCCTAATAGCAGAAGCTAACAATGACTAACATCACAGTGACAACATAGTTCAGTAATCAACAAATATTCATAACAGTCAGACAATAGGCACCTGATGTTGACCATTTGGTTCTTGGTTGAAACGTTGAATAACCAGAAGGAAAGCAAAAGTTCGAGATAATAAAAGTATACTGATAATTTCTAATCATAAAAAGAAATTTGAAAAAAAATAGGTAAAACGTAAATCTATATATAGAATTCTGAAACTTCTGTTAGTCCACCTTCTAAAATAGAAATTTCTTGACCGACCGAAACCAGATTTTGGGGAGAAGTGTGAGGGGATACAAAGTACAAGTGCTTTTATTAGGGTACGTAACTGAGTACAAAAAATTTTCTTTGATTTTTTTTTTTTCAGAAAAAACAAACGTTTTATTATTTAACATACAAAATACTCTCACTATTTTAAAAACAAGTTAATAATTAAAATAACAAATACGTATTTAATAAGAATGCAGTATTATTTTTTGCATATCTTTTCCTTAAGTTGAAGAATCCAGTTCCAGTTCTCCCTGCGTTTGCGAAAATACAAAAAATCATGAGGTCAAACTCATCGAAAAGTTGGAATTTCGCTCCAAAAAGAAATATTTACGCATTGCCAGTTGTATGTTGCATGCTCAAGAGTAAGAAATCATAAAATTTTATTCTTCGCTGTTAAAAAGGGGGGGAGAAAATTTTCGCCCTGCGTTTGCGAAACTACAAACAAATCACGAGGCCAAACTCTTCAAAAAGTTGGAATTTCGATCCAGAAAGAAATATTTACGCATTGCCAGTTGTATGTTGCATGCTCAAGAGTAAGAAATCATAAAATTTTATTCTTCGCTGTTAAAAAAGGGGGAAAAAAAAGAATTTTTTTTTACTATGAAGTGCTATAAAATCAAATTAAATTAAAGAAATTATTAAACTGCGAAGTAGGGCTTTTGTCAAAGTCGTATCCAAACAAATTCATCGATTGGTTTGCGAAATTGAACGTTATGTAGAGTTTGTAAATTTCGGCAACAAATGTTAAAAGTTCAACGATACTAAATACTGTGAAGATTTGAACACGCGTTAGCATGTTGCAAGAAATTCTAGTAAATAAAAATTCCAGTGAAGATATCATGGACCGAATATGTGAGCAACGACGAAGTTTTAGAAAAAATGGAAACAAAAAGGACACTTATATCTAATATCAGAAAGAATTGAAATTTCTACAGCACACAACGAGGACAATTTGATACTTACAGGACAGATTGAAGGCAAGCAAGACAGTGGAAAATAGCGCAAAACCTGCCTAACGAGATGGCAGAATAGATTTTAGGAGCGATAACGAAAAGAGAAACATTTATTAAGAGCTACAAAGGTCAGAAAATTGTGGAGAGCCGTGATCGCCAACGCCCTGAAGGGAAATGGTACATAGAAGATAAGAATTTACATCAATGGTTATTCATTTTCATTGTCACTGTCATCCTATTAATACGGCATAAGCATGGAATGGAGTTACTTCAGTTTTCCAGGCAGCGTTAACATATCTGAAATGTTCGTGACATGTCAGCGGTCGCCAACCACGAGGCCGTGGATTGGTACCGGGCCGTGGACCATTTGGTACCGGGTTATGGACCACTTCGTAATAAGCTGTGGAACATTTGGTACCGGGCCATGGACAATTTGGTACTGGGTTGTGGATCATTTGGTACTGGGCTGTGGATCATTTGCTACTGAGCCGTGGACTATTTGGTACCGGACTGGAGGATCATCTGGTACTAGACCGTGGACCATTTGGTAGCGGCTGTGGAACATTTGGTACCTGACCGTGGACCTTTGTATCGAGCCGTGGACAATTTGGTAGTAGCTGTGGAACATTTGGTGCCGGGCCGTGGACTATTTGGTGCCGGGCCGTGGACCATTTAGTACTGGCCCGTGGACCATTTGTTACCGGGCCGTGGATCATTTTGTACGAGGCTATAGAACATTTGGTGCCGAGCCATAGAACTTTGACCTCGAACCGTGGACAATTTGGTACTGAGCTGTGGATCATTTGGTACCATGCCGGGGATCATTTGCTACTGGGCCGTGGACTATTTGGTTGCAGGTCGTTGACCATTTAGTACCAGGCTGAGAATCATTTGGTATCGGACCGTGGACCATTTGGTATTGGGCTGTGGACTATTTGGTACCGGGAAGTGGAACATTTGGTACCGGACCGTGGACCTTTGGTATTGAGCTGTGGATAATTTGGTACCGGGCCGTGGACCATTTGGTACCGGGCTGTGGACCATTTCGCACTGGGCCATGGACTATTTGGTATCGCACAAAAGAAATAAAATTACCCCCCCACATTTTATTGTCTTGTTTATTGTGCTTTGTTATAAGTGTGGCCGACCACACTCGGTCCGTGGAAAAATTGTTTTGCATAACAGCCGGTCAGTGGCACACAAAGGTTGAGAACCGCTGACACATGTCATTAAATAAGCATATGATCTACAACCTAACATGCTCACTAATCTCTGGTGTTAGCAAGTTGAGATTGGTGATATGTGATTGTAGCATAAGTCGCTATAAATTAATCGCCCATGCTTCCAAAGTGTCTCCTAGCAACACCTCTGCAATATCCAGAATTTTTGTCGTCGTTCAGCGCTATTGCAGCTTAACACACATTTATTTATCTGCATAAGTAGACAACGAGATTAACGCTAAGACGTAGGGATAAGTATGTCCCTGGGTTCAGAGGTCGTATGATTGATGGCGAATCGTTGAAGAGAGCTGATAACTGTTAGCTCAAGCGTACTTAATTCTTTGTCAAGAAAGAAATATCAAGAAAAAAATTAAATTTGTTTTTAATTTTGGACAAGAGATTTACAAACAGCTGTAAGCAGAAAACCAGTCAAAGAAAATGAATAGTGCAATTTAATGAAATAAAAGGGTCCACGGTCAGGTACCAAATGTTCCACAGCCGCTACCAAATGGTCCACGGTCTAATACCAGTTTATGGTTTTCTCAAGAGAAAAAAAAGCCCAAGACACGAACTATAGACTTCAAAATTAAATCCGTCTTCTTCTTCTGTGTGCCGTGTTCAGTTGATTTAGTTGGCGATCATGGCTCTCCACAATTTCTTTTCTTTTGTAGCTCAATAAATTCTTTTTGTTATCTCTCCTAAACACTGCTCTGATATCCATTTATCCAAGCTCTTTACCTAGGTTACGTGTTGTTTTCCTGTGTCTCTTTTGCCTTCAATCTGTCCTGTGAAAATAGTAAATGCAATGTCAATCGTTATCTTCTGTTTTCCTGATTACTCTTTTGTTTTTGCTCCTTAGTAATGTTTATGTTTTCTAATACTTCCTCGCTCACTAACCCCTTTTGTTTTCTGGGGGGATCGCGATTAAAATGAAATAAAATATAAAGCAACGTATAACCTGGTCAGCGCCTAGATGAGTGACCGCTTGGTAATACAAGGTCCTGTAAGCTTGGATGTGTGGATAGTGTAATGGACGATGGCTGGGAATTTTTAATTGGAGAGCCGAGTTCTAATTCCAGTCAGATCCATTATGTTCACTTATGTGTAAATATACTTGGGAAAGGTATGAATCCAGCTCTTCTCCACCAGTTATGGGTTAATTAGTAAGACTTGTATCACGAAACCATTATTAACTCCCCCCCACCTCAAAAAATTCTTACAATCTAAAAATATTTCCCATCCTTAAATACCCTGAAAATTGCTGATAAGGGGTAGAAAACGAATTAATCAATCTCTGCCTATATTTCTGAGATGAGCTATTGTAATTATTTACATTGTTCGAACTTCTGTCCTCATTTTTATTGACATGTTCACGAGATTTCGACCGTTTTACACTCCGGCCTTCGTCAGGTGATTGGAATTTCCAAACGAACTCTTTATTTTGTTCACCAGAGTAGATTGCTCTAGTTCTACGTGCCACACACACACACACACACACACACATATATATATATATATATATATATATATATATATATATATATAAAGTTGCAAATTAAAAAATTATAATGTTTTTTATGAAAGTATTTATTTATTTATTCATATATATATTTGATATTTCAGATTGACCTCAATTTTTCTTGAGAAATAACTGTTTGTTTACAAGTAGCGTTCCTCGCGAGACGCGGACGTCACGTGATATGGAACGCCACTGTGTTCGAATATTCCTAACGTAAGTCTAACTGTAATAATATTTTAGATGTTGTTTAAAAAAAATAAATTTTTTTTTTTTAACTATATCTAAAAAAAATGTTTAACTATTGAAATATTTATAAAGATTTTAAATATATATATATATAAATTTGCAATCAACACCATCACTTGATAAGACACCAGAAGTTTTGAAACAAAACGGTGATGTTTTGACATGTTTATGTTATAATTTTTTAATAAAAATTATATATATATATTCTCGCACACTATAAAATGTTTTTAACATAGATATAACTTATGAAAACCTTAAAATCCATACAATATTTCCATACCATTGCTTAATGCTGCACTTTGCTAAAAACAATTAGAAACCTTTGATAAAAATGAAATTATGTATTATTTATAAAATTTCGAGGCAAAAAAATATTCGTACAAAATGTCTTTAATATCAAAAGGCTTAAATTATCTTTATTTACATAATTCTTTGTAAAGAACAATCTAGAATATTTCACAATTAATTTCTTATATAAGGTTGTCTCCGCACGCAAATCATACACAATAATTATCAACATGAGAAAAGGAAAGGAACTATCAAATTCGCAGCAAAAAATTGATCATCAAACATTGGAAGGAAGACAAAAGCTATAGTAAAATATCAGACGTCCTGAATATAACATTTACTACTATTAGTCCTGTTATTGCTAAGTATAAAAAGGTAAAAACTGTTGAGAACGAATCAAGATCAGGTGTACCACGCAAGATTTCTCCTAGATCGATGAAAAGAATTCAGCGCAAAATTCAAGAGAATCCAATGATTACTCTGAGAGAAATAGAGGAAGAATTAAAAATATCAGGTATTATTGTTACGAAGTGAACAATAAGCAATGAACTTCAGAGAAGTCAACTAAGATCGCGTTATCCACTCAAATGGAGGAACTTAATGATACCCGGTTAAAATTTGTTCGTGAGCATAAGAATAAACCTGAATCATTTTGGGAAAATGTTTTATGGACAGATGCAGCAAAAATTGAACTATTTGAGCGTAATTCAAGGACTCACGTTTAGAAAAAAAGACGGTACAGCCTTTGCAATGAACACAATCAAACGGTGAAATTTGGTGGTGGTAATATCATGGTTTGGGGATGTTTTCCTGTTAATGGCACGGGTAATTTAGAGATAATAGATGGTAAAATGAATTCAAAAATATACCAAGATGCTTTGGACTCTGATTTGTTTGGGTCAGCTTGGACTCCAAAATGAAAGGGTTTTGTAACAAGATAATAACCCTAACCATATGGCTAAACCTACGAAAAATTGGCTTATTCAAAATAATGTCGATACACTCGAATGGACATCACAATCTCCAGATTTGAATCCAATAGAGAATTTGTGGCGTTTACTAAAAATTCAAGTTAATGAAAGATTTCTGAAAAACATCCTGAACCTAAAGAGAATATGCAAAGAAGACTGGATTAAATTACCAACGGAAATTTGGAAATCATTGATTAAAAGTTACAGAAAGAGACTGATTGCTGTTGAATTGAATTGAGATATGCTACAAAGTATTAAATAGGTATTATAATGTTGTACAAATACATTTCCCGTCTCCAATTTTTTTAATTTCATATAATTTCACTAATATAACAATTTTTTTTTTGCATATTGCAGCATTAGGCCATATATTGTATGGATTATTTTAAGAAATCTATGTTTAATAAAAAAAAAAAATCATGGTGTATGAACATTTCTTTCCAAAAATTGTGTATAAATATATATAGTAATTATTAGGAGGATTTGATAATTATATTTAATTAATTCATAGAGTTTGATAGAAAACTCAACAGAATGCAGAGGACGGCCGTTTCGCCCTATATTTAGGACTCATCAGCAGTGCGCATCCACTACTGAGAATTGAAACCCTGACAGTTAGGTTGTCAAGTGAACATCATACCAACTGTTCCAAATGGGCCTCAGTGACGAAGAGATTCCAAATCAGACTCAACTTAGCGCCTCTCTAAATATATATATATATATATATATATATATATATATATATATATATATATATATATATATATATATATATATATATATATATATATATATATATATATATATATATATATATATATATATATATATATATATATATATATATATATATATATATATATATATATAAAAGTGTTTGCTTTTTTTGGGTATAAAGTGTGTAAATACTGTCCAAAATTTCTCTAGATCCGTACGCTTTCTGTTATACATTTAAATGGCGATTTTTTTTTTTTCTAACTGAATCTGTGTTGTCTTTTTTTTATGCATGTGTCTGAAGTTATAAGAATGTTTTATTTTTCAAACACAGTCAGCACATTGTGGCCGTGTTCATAGTTAATGTCATTGCCTGTTGTTTTTTTTTTCTTTTTTGTTATTAGTGCTTCCATTAATTTGAATATTTTTAGGTGTAACGTCATACCTACCCGACCATAGCACAATTAGGACTCATTTAAAAACACACGGAAACTTATCAAGTAAAAAATAAAATTATAATAGCCTCATCAAAAAAAAAAAAAAAAAGCAACACGTTTTACACACTGTGTCGAGAAAAGAAAACACTTGAACGAACACACAAAAAACAAATAAATAGCTTATTCGCAGTATATACATACATACATACATACATACATTCATACAAACATACATACATACACAAACACACACACACAAACACACACACACATATATATATATATATATATATATATATATATGTAAGCAAATATATGGATATAGATCCGACAGCATGAAGAAAAATATACGGAAAAAACAAACAAAAATCCTAATATGCAATTATGCTGTTTTAATGTTAATATAATGTCAACGTCGGACGTTTCGGTCTATTAGACCATCTTCAGGACATATTCATAAAACATAATTAACATTAGACTATATTTAATTCAACATGAAAAGACGATGGACATAAGAGTAAGACAACAGACAACTGAAATTGCATCTACCAAATCTCATGCAACAACTGTGACCTGTGACTTAAAATATGTGAGTGAAACATGTAGGTCCGTAAAATCGCATGTTTTCGAACATAAACGAGATATTCGCCTCGGTAATTTAAACAATGCTTTAGTTGTACACACAACTAAAGCTGATCATATTTTCGATTTTGATTCTGTGAAGATTTTAAAATATTTTCATTATAAAAATCTTAATATCTATCTCACGCACGGTGAACACGAGACCTGGCTTCTTTAATATTTCCCCTTTTCTAGCAAGATTAATGCTCGACAAACGTACATATAAGTTTTACATTAAAATAAAATTCTTTTCGTTTTTCATTAAAAATACTATATTTTAGGAATACGTTTTCACAACATCACCCACGTGACGCCGACGTGATCATATTTAAACGGAACGCTGATCTTGAATATTTTCAGTTGTCTGTTTTGATTTTTTTTTGTTTGTTTTTTTTCCGTATATTTTTCTTCATATATATATATATATATATATATATATATATATATATATATATATATATATGAATTTAGGGGATTATGAGTTATCATTATGTACCCTATTTATATTCGGGCTAGTGTTCTCATCTTTCTTGTTGTCACCACAGCGTTTCAGTCGTTGTGTTCTCTGACCTTCATCAGGTGTATATCGATATACATCTGATGAAGGTCGGTAAACAACGGCCGAAACAACAAAAGACAATAATCCGAATATAAATAGTTTATATATATATATATATATATATATATATATATATATATATATATATTAAAATAATAATTTTTTTTTTTCCATGTCGATGGTATATGAGATAACGATATATATTTTTATATATCAAGCGACAGTATTGAAGCAATTGTAAGACAAAATGGATAAAAGTTTACTTGTGACACGTTTCATCCGTTAGGACTTCATCAGACTGGGTTTGACGTTGCTATGACTACACATGCATATGAACAAAAGATGCTGGTAGTTCGAAAATTTTAAAATAATTTTTCTGAAATAATGTTTTTCATGTCGACGGTATGATATGAGATAACGACATATTTTTATATATAAAGACACGGTCCTGAGCTAATATAAAAAAAAAATCGAAATATATATATATTTAACTCTCAGATTATATATATGAGTATTTTGTACGACTGCATTTATCTGCAAAGTATATACACAGATTTCACATACTTGCATTGGTAACAAACGTCTAGGAGGCAACATTAATCACCGCTGATTGTTATTGTCGAATCCGCCATTGACAGCGATTGGATATTAAAACTATCGCCTTTGACCTTTTTCTCACTTTAATTATAATTACAACTTCCTTTTGTTGAGGTTCAAAAAGACATTCATATAGATGGGACGCATCACAACGTGTCTTATCTTGCACCTGTAACTTCGAGCTTATCGATATATACAGTAGCGTCCAAAACTAAGGGACAAAATTTTAAAACCTAATATTTGTTAGAAATAACAACTGTGAAAAGCTGAAATTTTGACAACTGGTAGTCGTTATCATCCATAATAACATACTAAAATTTGAATCATTTGCAAAGGATAGAAAAAGAATTATAACAATTATTTTTTTATTTTCAAATTTGGAACATCCAAAAGTAAGGGACAAAATTGAGAAAAAACAATGTAAACGGCTAAAAACAATAAAATACATGTACAATCAATATTTAGTAAATGAGCCCTTGCTCTCAATGACAGCTGCACATCTTCGACTACAAGAACGAATCAGTTCTTGACAATCCTCGATAATAATTTTAGACCATTCTTCTTGAAGCTTCACCCACAAATCCTCTGTGTTAGTGGGATTTCTTTCCATAACTTTCACTCCTAAGGTCTTCCAAAGATTTTCTATTGGATTTAAGTCAGGACTTTGCGGTGGCCAATCCATAATTTCCAAATCTTGATCGCTAAGGTAACTCATTACCACTTTTGCCTTGTGACATGGGGCATTATCTTGCATAAAGGTAGCCCTATCGAAACCTGAATTCTGTATGATTGGCACAACATGATCTTGAACAATGTTTTTATAGATCTGCGCGTTTACACGAGTTTGTAACCGGACAAGAGGCGTTGTACCTTGGCTAGAAAACATTCCAATTACCATGACGCTTCCGCCCCCAAACTTGACAGTTTTCTTAGTACACTTTGCACTTAATCTTTCACCAATACGTCTCTTTACATTGTTTTTTCCATCATTTCCAAATAAATTAAACTTGCTTTCATCACTGAAAAATACTTTTGCCCAATTTTCATATGTCCAAATTACATACCTGTTTGCAAACTCTAATCTCTTATTATTCTTCGAACTAACAAGTGGTTTCTTCCCTGGGGTTCGATTAAACAGCCCTATTTCTTGCAGTCGTCTACAAACAGTCTGTCTTGACACATTAACACATGAGGTACTATTCATAACCCTTTTAATTTCTGTGCAAGACTTAAAACGGTCCTTTAATGACATACGCTGCATTATTCGATCTTCTCTTGTCGAAGTTTTGCGGGGTCTGCCGGTTTTAAAAGCACTAACTATTTTGCCAGTATCATTGTAGGATTTAACAACCCTGCCTACAACACTCTTGGAACGTTTCACTTTCTCTGAAATCTCTCTAATGGTGTGCTTTTCCTTGTGTAGCTTCACAATAGCTTGTCTCACAGAGTAATCAACTTTTTGGCGTTTCGCCATGGTGTCGGCTGATGCAACGTTTACTAATGACGAAGTAAGACTTATTCTTTAGAGGAAATCAAAAAATTTGAATATAGCATACTGTTTACATTGTTTTTCTCAATTGACTCCCTTACTTTTGGACGATCCTATTTTGAAAATAAATAAATAATTGTTATAATTCTTTTTCTATCCTTTGCAAATGATTCAAATTTTAGTATGTTATTATGGATGATAACGACGACCAGTTGTCAAAATTTCAGCTTTTCACAGTTGTTATTTCTAACAAATATTAGGTTTTAAAATTTTGTCCCTTAGTTTTGGACGCTACTGTGTATATATATATATATATATATATATATATATATATATATATATCTAGATCCATTTAAAATAACATTAAAACAAATAAATTAAAAATATGTCGGATTTAATCCATTTCCTAAAAAATTGTCTTTGCATACGTTAGGATACGAAACAGAGCAGATATGTATATTTCAAGAATCGGGAAGACGTGTTCATAGGCATTATTCGGGGTTGGTTTGATCAGAAGGTCCTATGTGACCGAGTTAGTCTAAGGCAAGTCAGACGCAGGTTCGAATCCTTCCGGAGGGCACATTTTTCTAACAAGATTTCTCGAATATTCAGGCCGGTAGATGTAAATAAATAAATATACAGTTTAATAAATAAATAACAGAGCATCTACTTAAATATGGGTATGCATTTCAAATAACGTTTAATTTTTAATTTATTTATTTATTTTATTTATTTTTTTTGAATTTGTAGGACTGATGAATTGGATCGTATTTACGATTCCAATGGAATAAATTATGACCATGGAATATTAGTGTTTAAGCCTTTTTATTATATCCTTACTCTGTCCTGGACATTGAGTTCTATCTGGGTTCTATCCTCTTGGAATTTTTTTTTATACAGATATATTTGTATATGTATGTATATATATTTATATATTTTGCATATGTATGTGTATATTTACCACTAATATTATCTATCTATCTATCTATCTATCTATCTATATATATATATATATATATATATATATATATATATATATATATATATATATATACGTGGTACCTTATCATTTTGTGATACCGTACCACATTTATATATTCACATAGGTACATGTTTATGCAACATGAGATGTGATTTTGTTTAGCCGATGCTCGAGTGTCCAAGCAAACAATTAGTTTTGGGTTTTAAAGCTTAAAAGTGCGCCAGGCACTTTTGAACTTTTCCGTTAAAATGAAGTATTAACTTCTAATAGGGTCTATTTAAAACAACACTAAGCTAAAAACGTGATGCACGTTTTTACACTATTTACATTGTTCGGACTGTTGTCCTCGTCTTTGTTGTCATAGTCACGGCGTTTCGGCGGTTGTACGCCCCGGGCTTCTTTAATGAATTTGAATTCCGAACCGAACCCTTTATTTTGTCCACCCTGTTAGATTATTCTAGTTCCGCGTACCATGCCTCTTTGGGATATCTCTCTTTCAATTTCAGTTATTGCCCTTCAGTAACTCAACTCCTCAAGTTTTTGTTCCCCTCTATTTTGGCCAGATGTTGAAGAACTGACAAATCTTTGAGTCAAGTCACTGGATTGCTTAAACCAACGCCTTTATCCACCGGGCCATGTATACCAAGAAACTGAGATATCCGGAAGAAGCAAGGCACACAGAGCTAGAAAAATCTACCCTAGTGGACGAACTAAAGGGTTCAGTTCGAAATTCCAATCACCTGAAGAAGGCTGGAGCGAACAACGGCTGAAACGTCGTGAATATTACAACAAAGATGAGGACAACAATGCGAATAATGTAAATAATTCAATATCTCATCTTAGACATAAATACAATTATTACAGTTAATACTTCATTTTCACTGAAAATTTCAAAAGTGTCTGGCACACTTTTAAGCTTTAAGGTGCGAAAAGAGCTATAATGTTATAAAACCCAAAACTAATTATGTGCTTGGACATTGAAGCACTAGGTAAACAAAAAGGGACTAAAGCCAAAGTGATGCGCTTAGCAAGATTCGAACTCACGACACGGCCTTCGCAAATCCTGCACCATGGTGTAATATCAGAAAGAATAAAAAACATTCTTGTTTGAGTGTTTCACATTGACTAAGCTTAGAACGGCGGGGGGGCAGTCGACAAAAGTGAAAGCAACCAGTATGAACTGTCCATGTTTCATTTTTAAAGAGATTTGTTCTATGCCGATTGGTTGATTTGGTTTGTACGGCTCATCAACCCTTTGCAGCTTATTTTAAGCTAGAAAATATTTCTAAGTTGTAAGAAACTTTTTTCCCATAATAATGATCTACCGATACAAGTCCTACTAATTAACCCATAGATGGGGGAAGAAGAGGTGAATTCATGACTTTCCCAAGGTTATTTGCCCGTAAGTGAATATAACGAACCCAACTGGAATTGGAACAGAGTTCTCTGATTTCCTTTTTAATCATTTCACCCCAAACAAGGTAATAAAGCAACTAAGACGCAAGGGGGTTACTGAACGCGAGAGAATACGAGGAAAAACACTATTAAGGATCTGGAGCAATAAAAGAACAAGAATTTAGAAGACAGAAGATAACACGGCATTTAAATCTTTGAAGATCAAAGTTGGCTGGAAACCAAGAAGTCGAAAGCTGGGAAACGCCATTTCAATTTGGAAGAGGACTGAAGTAGTCAAAATGCCAGATCGGCACCAATAATATTGCAGATTCTTCTTTGGATTTTATCTAGAATCTCCAAATACATAGCAGGCACACCAGTCCAGATGAAGCAGCAACATTTAAAACATGGACGAATGGCAGGCTTATAGATATGTAAAACAGAAACCGGAGCGAAAATTATCGAACACGACATTGTGAACCAATTTTCTTAGACTTATCAATAGATTCAATATTATCTTTTTACTCCATTTCAGCAGAAAACACTAACCTGAGAAGGAGCAATGAGTCACTCTCCTAGAGGTTAGGATCAGCCATGATAATGAAAGGCCAAAAATGGCTCTCTCAGATCATTAACCCTAGAACACTAACCATCAAATAAAGTTACACCACTACTAACCATGGGTATATCATACCCGATTTTGAAAATATCAAAAAAAATATTAAATATAAATCTTTATTTGAAATATTTTACATGCTGGCACTTCAAACTTTGTACTTTGAGTGAACATTAATAGGAACTGAAAAACATTATTTAAATAAGAAAATCAGGTACTGAAAATTGTAATTAAAAATAGGAAAATTTGCGCTGGGTACTATATACCCATGGTTAGTGTACTAGGGTTAAAAGGAAGTAGTTTTGTTTTGGAGCTGTAAAAATTTATTAAAAGTTATTTCTTCACCCATTTTACAACAGAATGCAGGTCATTTTTTTAGATCAGTCGCCTATTCAAACTTATCGAACCGATCAAGCTAATTATTAAAATAGGAGTAAATAGCTGTCTCATCAGCATAGATACCAAACTGAGAACTGATGACATCAGGAAGGTCATTGATGACAGTTAGGAACAACGCAGGTCAAAGGTTAGCTCCTGGGGAGCCCCTGCCAAAAAGATGTTATTTAATTAAAACCGTAATTTTGACAATAAAAGGATATTTTTCATGCAGTGTGGATACTTTTGAAAGTATTTTATTTACATTGTTGTCCGCTCCGGTCTTCTGCATGTGATTGGAATTTCAAACCGAACACTTTATTTCGTCCACTGAGTTAGATTGTTCTCGTTCCACGTGCCATGCCCTTTCAGGATATCTCAATTTCAGTTATTCCCCTTTTAGTAATTGTTGTAACCTAGAATGGGTTACTGAATGAGGAATAAGCAAAAAGGGGGTTGGAAATGAAATTGTAATCTTTATTACACTAACAAAATACAATACTCGCCAGCGGCGTAAAGTAGGTAAACCACTGCTAGTGGCGGACTACTTATACAGCCTATTACCCCCACTTACAATAGTTGCCAATGTATTTATGAGGATTGGGACATACACATTAGTGTTTATGGGTACAGTATATAACAGATAGATAGATAGATAGATAGATAGATAGATAGATAGATAGATAGATAGATAGATAGTGTTGTAATCTAGAAAGGGTTACTGAATGAGGAATAACCAAAACGGAGGTTGGAAATGAAATTGTAATCTTTATAACATCACCAAAAGGCAATACTCGCCAGCGGCGTGAAGTAGGTAAACCACTGCTAATGGTGGACTACTTAGACAGGTTATTACGTTATTTATTTGTATAAATACAAAATGTGGCACAAGGCCAAAAGGGGGAATGGGTAAAAGGGACGGTTTTCATCTGTCTTAACTTTAAACTTAGCTAGCCACAAACACTGACCCAAACAGACAACAGTATTCCTTACACCAAAACAACACATTCTTACTTACCTTTCTTACTACATTCACCACAATGTCTCATTGTCTCTATGAAAGTCCTAACTCGAACCCCATATGTACAAATACTTGTCTGTGGGGGAAGAGGAATAAAACAACAAATTTAAAAATTTGCCCTAAATGATTATTTACAAAGATGTACAAAACTATATACAAGAAACTAAAGAAAATAATGTTAGTAATAAATAACCCCGCAGTGTATAAATGTGACAGAAACATCAGTTAACTGGACGAAATCAATGCAGGATTTTAATAATATAAAACATTCATTCATCCAATCACTCATTCAGACACAACAACAAATACGAAAAACACACCTTAGACAGCATATTGTCCCCCCCCCACACACACAGACACACTTACAATAGTGTCCAACGTATTTATGAGGATTGGAACATACACATTAGTGTTCATAGGTACGGTACATAACAGTAACTCTTCTCTCGTTCAACTGTGCTGTGGACAGGTATTGAACTCACAACGCTTTGGATCAAGTCACTGGATAACTTTTCATCTTATTTAATTAAAATTGTAACTTCGAAAATAAATGTATATTTTTCATACGGTGTGAATACTTTCGCAACGCAATATACGTAGCAAAATTGACGTAAATATTTGCTCATGGAGTAGGAGCAAGATGCGAAACGCTTTTAAAGCAGTTACATAATCTAAGCATTTTTATTTCATTTTAATCTCGTTCACCTCAAAGTAACAGCAGAGGAAACAGGAAGATGGATTTTAGTTCATCGGGCAAAACAACCAAAAATGAAAACATTGAAAAGTGATACATTCGGAACAAATGGTGACCTTTATTTTCATTTTTTATTTTTTTCTAATTAGATTTTAATGAGACCAGCTGGTTTCCCACAGATGTCGGTTTGTGTAATTGTACAGAAAATGGAAAACTACCACTGAAAAAAAACAAACTTTTTAAATGTTTAAAAAATAATTTTTAAGAATGTTAAGAGGTTTCTTGTTAATGCGCCTCTTCCCTCAAGAAGGTCAATATTTGGTTGCACAAATATTAATTGCTTAATTTGTCTATTTTACGGCATACCAACACCTTATGGGTCATTTAATGCCGAAATTTAATTTTCTTGGGAGCTTGTAAATGATAAAAAATATATGTTATTCTGCTTTCACAATTGGATATATGGTAGATAATACTCAGCTTTTGTGCTTGCGTCGACATAATTACTAGTGGCGGTGATGTGTGTTTTATGTTGTAGTTCTGTTGAAGTTATATTTTGGAATACAAATTTAAGAAATGTCATGAAAGACAATGTTGGTCATTTGGTAGTATTTTAAACGGATTTGGGTCGCTAAAATTTGTTAGTACGTGCATACTGTTGGTAATTTTTTAATAAAAATGTATTGCTGGTATTTTTACTATATAAACCTATTTTATACTGTCATGGTGTTTTGTTTGGGGTTCACGATGTGTCGATAGCTGTGTCCCTAACACCCTGGAATGGAGTGTACCTGGCTGCAACAGTAATTATTAGTTGGTTAACCGCCTCTCAGAACCTCTAATCTTCCAATTAAAGACCTTTCTTTTTGCACAAGTACAAAATAGATATGGCAGATTTTGCGACCTTAGTTTGACAATTTGGCTAGAAACGTGATTTTTAAAAAAAATAGAGCACAATCGTATTTACGATCATTCGACATACGTGTTTTGAACACACGAGAGGCTTTTTTAGAGTGAGGCCCATCTTGCACAAGGCCCGACAGCCACTCGAGGTAGAGGGTTACAAAGAGGCACAGTTTATGGGGATATGTGGGGAAGATAAGTGTTAACCCTAGAGTTGAATAGGTTAAGACTGTAGTGATCTGTCAAACATCCTCTTGGGAGTCGCTTCCACAGGGCAGTTGTTCGCAGGAAGAAGCTGCTCGAGTGGAACTTAGGTTTCACCAATGGAATAGGGAGGGAATAAAGACGGTTCACTACAATGCGCGTAGCAAAGCGGGTCTTAGCCGTGAAGGTTAGAAATGGTGGAACAAAGGATACTTCTCTAATCATGGTGCTTCAGTATCCAATGATTTTTCATCCGAAACCCTAAGTAAGAAGAGTCTAAACAAGGACATTTATGTTTAACAGAATAGTTAAAAAAAAATCAAAATCAGATAAGAGGCAACTTTCAGTTAAGCATATATATATATATATATATATATATATATATATATATATATATATATATATATATACTCCATAAAAATTATTTTGGTTCAGCATTTCGGGAGAAAAGGGAATTTGTAAACGGTGACTATTACTGCTGCTGATGCAAGACTCTTCGTTAAGACGAATCGAGTTCTCCAGTCACTTGGGTGTTTATTTAAAAAAATAAATACGTCTAAAATTCACCTTCAGCTCATCCGTGCGCCAATGGTTTAGGGGTAGAATCTCCAGCTGCTACCAAACCAGTCTGGTTTCGATCCCGGCTTGAGGCAATCGGATGCCTAACCGTACTGATGAGCTACGAAACAGTCTATCTGAGGATAAGAATATATATATAAAGACAAAAAGAAAACTTATTTTAGACGGCGCGTTTCGTCCTATGGGAGACTTTATTGAATATTATAAATCAGTTGGCTTGATAAAGTCCCTCAGAGAATGAAGCGCGTCGGCTAAGATATGTTTTCCTCATGTCTTTATTCATAATATACATTTACATATATTCTCAATCTGAAATTTGTGGTGTGGTGTGGTGTGGTGTGTGTGTGTGTGTGTATATATATATATATATATAACCAGGTAAATAAATCGTTTACTCGCCAGTAATTTACAGTCGCCTTATTTCAATGCATTGAAACACGACTGCAATTGTGGAGCGATTTTTGACATATCTTCAGTATAATGTATGTGTATGTGTGTCCAGGTAAGACAGCCTTCTTTTTCGAATTTGTACTACCATAAGACTATCATAAGATTATCATCTCTATATACTATATTTATTTATCAGCTATAAAAAAATTATTCACAAAGCATTAACACCCGTTCCTGTTTAACGTCTGTGCTGCCATTGACTGCCAATCTACGAATCATGACCCATTTATAGAAAATAATTCCTTAATTTTTGCTTCTTCGCTTAGTTTAAATTTAACGTAGGACATATTTGATTGTTTGATCAGACTAAAGCCTACAAACCTTATGCCTCACCTTTTTTATTCCGTAATAGAGGTTGTATTTCGCTTTTAAATCTAAATACATCGATCACTCGCCAGTAATTTACAATCGCCTGATGAAGTTATGTTTATGGATACAATTATTGAAGTATATGCTCTGTCTATAATAAACAGTATTAATTACATTTGACGGCCTGAATGTCCGAGAAATTTTGTTGAAAATATGTGTCTTCCGACAGGAATCGAACCTGTAATCCTACACGGATATTTCTCGGGCATTCAGACCGGTAAATATAATCAATAGTGTTTATACAATTCGTAATGCGCTTCTATAACGTCATACATGATCACATGAGAGAAAGAAATATTATCAACAGAATCATGTGTTTAGATGCAATGTAATATGATGTCATTGGTTTGAAATGTAATTTTGTTGAATGTGAGTTACTTTGTTTTAATGTATATGGCCTCCAATATTATAAGGTTCTTTATATTGTGTGTATGTGTAAGTATTGCAGATAAATAGTACATTCGCGACCTGCGCCTGCTATTACGCAACCGTTATCGTCTCATAGCAAACTTTTATGTAAACATAACAGGACTCTGTCGTAATGTTCATATAACTATTCTGATGATGGCTCATGTGTACAGAAAGCTTAGATCGTGGGACAGCATAATAAAAAATATATTCAAATGTTGGACAGTTTTTGTCTTTATTTTCTCCCGAAACTAAAACAACTATACGAAGCTTAGAACGGCTCATGATCAAACATAATAGACATTCGTTGTCTGTTATATTTTACAATATACGTATGAATAAAGATCTGCTAGCCCAATACACGATCTATATATATATATATATATATATATATATATATATATATATATATATATATATATATATATATATATATATATATATATATATATATGTATGTATGTATATGATTAATATACGGTGGATTCGACGTATGATGGTCAAACAGTCCAGTCCCTAGGAAGCGACAGCCCCGACAGCAGCACATATGAAATGATTATAGTGGTGAAGGTTTTGTGCAGAAACAATCTCACTTTTTGAATGGCCGAATACAGGGAACTGGTCCACTACGTCCCACAAGGACCCCAAACGACGCTCCGCAGCTTTCGACTTCAGAGTGGTTTTTCTCTTAGACCCGTTGCCATTCATGGCTATAGAACCCAGTCTCTCCTGCAATATATATATATATATATAAATAAGTCAAGAAGTAAAACTTAAGGATCCATTTTGGTTATAATTTGGGGAATATTTCTGCATATTCAGACAAAAAGTTCTTTACAAAAAAAAAGAATTATAACCAAAATGGATCTTTAAATGTTTTCTTCTTTTGTTGGTCTCTTGCTCAACTGCGCCCCACAGATAATAATCAAGGGTGTTGCAGACTGGTGAGTTACGTGATCAGATGTAAGAGGCGGTGGTTGTCAGAAATTGTCTGATAGCCATCACGGGGTTCGCCTGCTTGTGTGGTATGGTGCAGATTCCTGTTACAAGACAGAGTTTTCCAGCAGCCACCTTTTTGGCCCAGGGCAGTACTACCTCTTCAAGGCACTTGATGTAGGCCTCAGTTTTGAGCCTTCACTAACAAATTCGGGATTTCTTTTCTTATCAAAATGATCAGAGTGTGCTTTCCGAGCTGATGTACCTTCGTAATCACCATTAGACTCATCCAACTCTTTCCGAATCCTCAGCACGCTCCTCAAATTGACACCCAAACATTCTGATATGTTTGTATTGGAGCTTCCGGAGCGAATGCCAAGTAGTACAACATACCGTTTCCCAACGTCTGGCGGAGTCAATTGCATCATGGTGCTCTTTTTCTTACAGGCGGTGCCCAACAGACCCGATTATACTGTGAAGTTGACAAAATCAAAAAAAAATCAACGCGCATGCACGAAATTAAAAATATAAAATGGCGACATGTTTTACCCATCGGAACTTTTTTAACGAAATCTAATCCTAAACTTTGGGGTTTTTTTCGGAACTTTTTTAAGAAAAAATTGTTTAGAAAACAAGTCAACCGGCTCTAAAATAGATGGTCGATTTTGAAAGAAGAGGTCAAGTTCAGTACATCGAAAATCAGATCTTTTCCAGAAGCAACCAGTTTTTATATTACGCGTTAATTGTATATTCTCCCAAGAGAAAGGATCAAATGTAAACCACTTCACGAAGTCATTAGCGCAAGAGTAAAAACTTTTTTCTCCTTTTTTCCACCTTCTCTAGAAGTTGGAATAATATTATCTTTCATTCTCTTTAGCAAGCTAACAAAAACAATACGCACATTTCTTTTGCATTAAAATAACTGCAGTTCCAGTGACAGAAATTACTTTACAAAGTATAAACAGCAAAAGCCGAATTTCTTTAATAGAGAACTCGTTGCAGCGAGAGAAATTATTTGACGAACTAATTGCAATAACTAAAATTCTTTTACACCAAATTAACTGAAATGACTGAATTCGTTTTTGATTGTTCTTCTAACATTAGATCTTTAAGAAACAGGAAAATTTCGTTAGAAACAAAGAATACTGAAAAGTTATATAATATCAATCCTCCTATATGGCAGTAAATGCTGGATCAATTCTGCACAGGTGAAGAAGAAACTTGAGGGGAAAAATCTGGTCCTACAGAAGGATACTGAGATTACCATGGAGTGAACTTGTGGGCAACGAAATGCAGCGAAAAATGTCTATTTAAAAAGTAACGGGAAAAAAACAGCTAAGAAAAATATTTTTTTTTAAAATCATTTCACCCCAAGCAAAGTGCCGTCCTGGGTATGAGGATAAACTACATCAGTATCCTGGGTAAGACGATAAACTACGTCCAACAGCAAGGCCTCTGATCAAGAGATTTGAGGAGTGTGGAACCACCTCTTAATTGCTGGTGTTCCCAGGTCCACCCTGACCCGGGGTTTTAGTACCTGTTAGGGTCCCAAACTTGTGTAAAAATAGGTTTTAATACCAGAAATACTTTGTAATAAAAAAAATTATAATCAGCAATTATTTTTTAAGGAAAAATTATTATCAGCAATACATTAAAAAAATACCAGCTATACATTCTTTGAAAAAAATATGACCAGCTATAGATTTCTTCAAGGAAAAATATTCCCAGAAATAGATTTTTGAAGAAAAACATTACCAGCAATAAAAAATTTTGTCGGCATTAAATAATCCATTGAGGTTGATATGACGTAAACAAACAAACGTAAACAAACAAACCAAACCCAAGCAAGGCGGGAATGCTACTGGTACGCGGGGGGGTAAGGAGAGGAAAGTAAGAGAAAGGGTATGAGGGGGGGTGAGAAAAGGATAAAAGATTAAAGGGATTTAAGAAGATAGAAGATTGCGATGATGTTGCATTTAAAATTTTGAAGACTGTAGTTATCAGGGAAGGAAATAAACGGAAGGGAATTTTACAGGCGGGAAGTGCGAGAAAAGAAACTGATGGAGTTCAATCGTAAAAGAATGGGACCTAGAAGCCAGTCTAGTAGCACGCTTACATTTATGTAGTCGGGGTATCAAGATAAAAAAAAAGCTCGTCAGAGCAATTGCTATGAAAATATTTATAGAAAAGACAGAGGGAAGCCACGTCATATTGGTGAGAAAGTGACTGGAGCCGAGATGCCAAGCCAGAATCGATTACATTGCAGATCCTTATTTGCAAGTGACGTCACGAAGGAAATCACGGAACTAGTCCTAATCCGCTCGTTGATAACAGAAAGATATTCTGTTGTTAAGAGGTTCTTGGCTGACGGGGGAGCGGGAAGAGATGTTTACAGATACTACCGGATGATCAGAGCTGCCAAGAGGGCAGAGCTGCATAGTACAACACGAGTCAGGAATAGAGGTAAAAAGAAGGAGATCTAGAAGAGAATCCCGTCCATCAGGATCACTGAGGAAACACGTGGGGGAAGTCCACCACTTACCTGAGAGATCAAGTGATTGAAAAGTTCAAGATTTGGATGCCAGCGAGGTCACTGACAGAATGTTTAAACCGCCTGATATGATGGGCAGTAAATTCACCGAGCACAAATATATTTGCAAACGGATTTAGGAAGATGGCCTTGTCTATATTGTCAGAAATACTAACACGCAACAGTCATGAGAGGAAGGGTAACGGTAGAGAAAGAAAAGTTAGCTGACTGAGTTTAGTAGAGAGAGATGGAGACACATGTAAGAATGGTTTGGAGATTTCCCTAGCCAGCTGGAGATGTTCGCGGACATAAATTCCCAGGTCATGCATATGGATATTAGAGTCCTTCATAAAGAGAGGGAAATAACCAGGAATCGCGAAACCAGAGGAAAGGATTGAAGAGTTAAGATTATTTTAACAGAGAGTTAAGATATCCAGAGACTTTGCGAAGAGGAACGATTCCACACTGTAGAAGTTGCCACTAATATTGGAGAAAGAAAGGTTGAGGAGTTGAGGCGTTTTTTTTTTTTTTGTTTTGTTTTTTTGTTTTTTGTTGAGCTGGTTTAGTTTTATAACTTTGCTTGCTTTTAGTCATGGTGTGTTCTTTTGGTAAAGAAAGGTCTAGGGTAGCATTAGCGGTTGGTTGTCTAATGTAACATGTGCGGAAGGGAACTAGTGTAGATTGCAACATAGTGTGGCCTCGGGGTTGCTCACTAGAGGTTCTTGCATAGACACGCTTCCATGCGCGACATGGCACTTCTAGAACCGTGATATTATGCGAGGGTTGATTAGAACAGTCTCTCTAGACACTAGGCAAGAGTTCGGACTCCTAACACAGGAAACAAGGTATGAGCCTTTATTCCTGTTCGGACTCCTAACTACCAATCGGGAACAGCAACCAGAAAACTGCCAACCCGATATCCTCTGTATGAAGAGACTTTGCTACCATCCACACGTATCACAAAAAATTCATGACCGCACCTCTATTAAGGCCTGAGGAAAGGAAATGGAACCAGGAACCACTCCCTAAACAGGAAACAAAGTATGGACTTCTATTCCTGTTCAAAGTTATGTATAATGAACTTTCCTGTCTTGTAAAAATTTCAATTTGATGGGAGAGCCCATCATGCATAAAATAGGTAGTTACTTTCAATCAACCTGTATAAACGAAAGGTATTCTTTCTTTTATTCTACAGGGAAAAATAACTCCCTATTTTATGTATGATGGACTCTCCTGTCTTGTAAAACATATTGTTAGACGGGAGAGTCCATCATATATAAAATAAGGAGTTACTTTTCAATCACCCTATAAATGGAAAAAAATCAAAGTATCAATGTATCATAAACAATGAGAGAGGAGAAAAGGAGAGTGAGAGGAAGAGAGATAGAGAAAAGGAGAGTGAGAGGAAGAGAGATAGAGAAAAGGAGAGCGAGAGGAAGAGAGATAGAGAAAAGGAGAGTGAGAGGAAGAGAGATAGAGAAAAGGAGAGCGAGAGGAAGAGAGATAGAGAAAAGAAGAGCCAAGAAGAGAAAGAGGGATAGGTTGGTAAAGCCAAATCATAAACCTAAGGAACAGTTGAGACAATCTAGACCAGTGATTCTCAATGTGGGCCTTTAGGCCTAAAAGTGGGCCTGATAAATTTTTAAAACGAGCCTAGAGTTGGCCCAAGGAAAATAGCTGGGCTTTGACATTCTGTTTTTGTCACTGGCGTAAAATTATGAAAGCAGAAACTGCTTTACCTTGGCTTGGAAGTTCAACTTATCAAGCTGATAGACACAAGGAGCAGTGTCATCGTTAGTCAGAATTTATACTTTTTACTATATTTTGCTTTTGTAAATAAAATATATCTCCTGTTACGTGGAGTTTCCATGTGTGTTTATGTGGGCCTGGGATTCTTTTGACACTAAAAATAGGCCACAAGGAAGAAAAGGTTGAGAAACATTGTTCTAAACCGCATCGTATCTGAGGTCCTCATGGATACTGAGAAAGGTGCTGGGAATTTAAAGATACTCGAAGGGAACCCAGTTTCCAGCGATAACCATCAGACACCAGGTAAAAGCATACAATTTCAAGAAATAAAACTAATACGGGTCATAATGCTACTAATAAAAAAGCATCAAGACAGTAATTATTAAATGGGATTTTCAAAAGAAATATTTTAAAAATCATTTCAGAGTTTTGGAGATTGCTCTATCAACATCTTTAATCAACGGAAAAATTTCCTTAGAAACAAAGAAAACAGAACTGAACAGTTATGTAATATAAATCTTCCTATATGGAAGTGAATTCTGGATCATCTTTGCACAGATGAAGAAATTCGAGGCGAGAGAAATGCGGTCCTACATAAGGATACTGAGAATACCATGGACTGAACATGTGTGCAACGAAAAGAAGAGGAAAATGTCGAGAATCAAATTTATTTTTTTAAAAAATATCGGAAAAAGTCAGCTAAGATAGTTTTTTAAAAACATTTCACCCCAAGCAAGGTGGGAATACGACTAATATGCAGAGACTGAAATTGAGAGAAAAGACTGGGTATATAGGGAATTGAAGAAAAGGTAAAAGATAAACGGAGTTCAAGACAACAGAAGATGGCGATTAACGTTGCTTTTCTAAATAAAATGTATTTCCTGATACATGGACTTTTTAAACTCTTAGTAACCAGTGTGGATAATTTTACTTGTAATTGATTCTCATATATAATAATAAAAATATATTATTCGCTTAACATTAACTTACAAGAAGGATGATTAATGCTAATGTGTCTATATAGAAGGCCGTAATATGAATGATTGGGTAAAAATGGTTGTTTTTTTTTTCTTTTTTCTTTTTTTAGACCTTATATTACGTTGTTAAACTGCTCCACCTAAGTTTAGGGATGCCAAAAATGTCTCCCTCTCTGTGAGCCATAAATTAGGAAGAGACGATTAAAAGTCAGCTTGATAGCGATGGGAAATAGCGAGGTGAACACCCTGACCCATTCTCAGTTACATTTCGATCCCGCCTAGTACTTTTCAGCCTCCATTGGCATGTGTAATGTCATAACAATTTCAAAAGTGAAAGACAACTTCATTGCTTGACAGAGAAACTATCAAAATGTACTTGAAAAACATAGTTGAGATTACGAAATCATTCTATAAGCCATACAACTGTACATTTAATAACAGCACTTTCTCTGCTTTAATTGTTCTTCCTGACGATTGTGGAAATAACTGCAACAGAGGAACCCGAGGTTACATCTTCAGGATACTTCTATGTATCGTGTTCCTTCAGGATATGGTTTGTTTTACGGCATATCAATCTCAACGGGTTATTTAATGCCAACAAGATTTTTCTTTTTGGTAATTTTTTTTTCCTTTCAAAAATCTATTTCTGGTAATATTTTTTCTTCAAAAATGTATCGCTTGTAATTTTTTTTAAAAAAATGTATAGCTGGTAATATCTTTTTTCAAAAATGTATTGCTGGTAATAATTTTTTTTATTCAAAAACTTATTGCTGGTAATAACATTTTACAAAGTATTTTTGGTGTTAAAACCTATTTTTACACTTTCATCCTGTTTTGACTCCAGTTTGGGAGGGGGGGTTAACTATTTGCCCATAGCGGGGACCCTAACAGATGCTACCACCCCGGGTCAGGGTAGATCTGGGAACACCAGCAATTAAGCGGTTGTTCCACGCTCCTCAAAACCTCCTGATCAGAGGCCTTGCTGTTGGACGTAATTTATCGTCTTAACCAGGACGTGGATGTAGTTTATCGTCATACCCGGGACGCGGATGTCGTTTATCATCATACCCAGGACGATTCAGGATATGGATGATCAGCGATCTACGAATTCCTATAACGTAGCTTCCCTGTGCATCTCATATAAATCTTTTCATGGCATTTGTTCGGATGAACTTTCCTCTAGGGTACCTAGACTTTATGAATTTAAGTGCAGTAATAGATTGGCTGCACGGTTTCACCATTTTACAGTTGAAATGGCTAGATGTATCCGTAAGTTTTATCCGTAATACTTTCTGTATCGAGATAGACGATTTTTTCCTGGCCAGAATCTATTTTTTGCATTTGTAAGTGTGCCATTCGTCCATGAATTGAATATTGCTGCCACACCTGACCTGGTACTTCTGCTTTGTAATTAGAGATTCTTAATAAAATCCAAAGAAAAAGTTTTTTGACGTATTTTTTAACGTCAAAAAACGACATTCTTACGTCATTATTTTTGAACCAACCTAATAATTGTTCTGATGAGCTCTACACTTTAGTACCTGGACTTCATGAATTTAAGCGCAGTACTAGATCGGCAGCTCGGTCTCATCATTTTATAGTTGAAATGGTTAGATATGACTATCGCACTCCTCGCTTGTGGAACATTTTTCTGGCTTCTCCGTCAATTTTGATCTTCAATAATTTAAGCGCAATGTCTATCGTTATCTTGTTCTTTCTCCTTAATGGTGATTTTTTTTTCATATTTTTTTCATATTCTCTGACACTTAGTAACCCCTTGCTTCTTAGTCGCTTTATTGCTTGGGGGTGAAATGACTTTTAAAAAAAAATGGTTCTTAACTATGCCTCCCTATTCATGTTCTGCCTTTTGTCTTCAGTATGCCGTGTGAATATCATATTCTCCAAGTCCCCTTTCCTCAATGTGTCACCTTCGTTGCTATTCTACTTATATGCATTAGAATATCTTAATTATAATTAGTCCCTTGACTGATCCAATTGTCGGGGACACCTAAGGGCAGAAAAAATAGACAAGCTCCTCCAGTATAATCTGTTAGCGGTGGCTCTCAGTACATCCGGCATTGTTATGTCCCTCCACTCTTAGACATGGTCTGACAAGCTCTTGCCTTGCCGTCCAAGCTCGCGTCCACTTTCAGCAGTGAAGTGATGGTCTTGAAAGAGCTGTTATGTCATTTGACGTGGCCAAACCATGACGTCTTCCGATGCTTAATAGTGGCACAAAAAGATGCTTGACTGACCCGTACATAGTTATTAGCTTTGTGCTCCCAGTAGGAAATGCGGTGGAGCTTTCTCAAGCATTTGTTCTCGAATGCCTGCAGACAAGTCTCGCATACGCAGAAGAGGAATATATATATATATATATATATATATATATATATATATATATATATATATATATATAGTTTATGCAAACTTAGGTAATCCGTAAATGTCTAAAACAATCTACGAAGTAAAGTCTGATGATCCAGAACCCTGTTAAAGGGGTTATGGTGAAATAACTTATTACATGGAATCTTAACGTGGTCTGTTTTTTATTCAAATATATATATATATGGCCATCAATTTGTATATACACAGACATGACAGAATTGAATAGACACCAAGATAAATTTTATTTCTGATTTTTTTTAATAACCAAGATAAATTAAATTAGATTATTTGATTAAAATTGCAGATAACAATACTGGAACATGCCATGAACCAAAAGAGCATCAGACCTATCCGAATTTCAGCGAGGACGAATCGTGGGCCAACATGAAGGTGGTCTTAGTCAAAGAAAAATATCTGAAAATCTTTCAATACTCCTTTCTGCTGTTAATAGAGTGATCGTACAATTCCCCAGAGAGGGCAAGAAGTGCACAAAACCTCATCCAGGCCGCCCTGGGCCCTCTGAAAGAACCATGCGTCTTGTCGAAAGAAATGTTGAACAGGATCCACGTTGCAAGGCCTCTGACATAGCAACACAAGTTCATGTCAGTCCCAGAACAGCTGTCAGGTATCTTCACAAGCTGGGCTACTATGGCAGAGCTGCGAGAAGGAAACCACTTCTCCATCCAGCCAATATCAAACGCAGAAAGGATAGGGCTCATGAGATGGTGGGGAGACCTGTGATCTTTTGGACCACTGTCATTTTCTCTGATGAGTCAAGATTCGCATTATTTTCCAACAGTGGAAGAGACTCTGTAGTCAAGAGTTTGATTTAAAAAGACTGCAGCCAACGGTGAAACATAGGGGCCTTTCAGTAATGGTATGGGGTGCAATTTGAAGTGATGGTCGCTCAGAGCTTGTGGAGTGTGAAGGAAACATTAATTCAACCAAAAATGTTTCTATATTAAAGAAAGGGCTCCTTCCAATATTCTCAAGTAGTAGAATGAGCAAAGTTGACTCCCTATTTATGGAAGATGGAGCTCCATGTCACACTGCTCAAGCAACGCAACATTGGTTGAGACAAAATGGGATCAATAAACTTCCATGGCCAAGTCAGTCCCCGGATATTAACCCTATTGAACACCTTTGGGGCATATTAGATCGAAAACTCCGCAAAAAGAACAGAAAGCCATCTTCTAAGCCCGAACTTTTAGGATTATTGCGTCAAACATGGCAAGAAATCCCTCAAGATGATGTTCATGAACTCATCGCTAGCATGCCTAGAAGGGTCCTTGCATTAAAAAAAGCAAAAGGGATGTCAACCAAGTATTAGTTATTAAATTTATGACCATTTATAATTACTTCATTTGTATAAATTACTTGTTTAATAAAATAAACGGTTTCTGTGGGCGTCTATTCAATTCTGTCATGTCTGTGTATTAAAATTACAAATGATAAAAAAATATTAAGACAACGTAAATGTATTTTCATTTTTGAGATCCTGGGGAATTTTTTTATGTGCTCCTCTTTCTTCGCGTATCTTATAAAAGCTGTGAATATGGTACCTCTCAATGAATCTAACTCCTCTGAAAGTTTCCAAATGCTCGTGGATCAGTTTTCCCCTGTCTTGTCTTTGAAAGCATCATTATCGACAACTGATGGTAGTCCAAGTTAAAGCATTATGTCAAAGGAAAGGTCGTTATTCTTAAAACGCTTTAAAAAGTTCTCCGCAGTATACACGGATACTCAGATTCGTTTCTACACTGCGAATTCTGTCAGCAGTTTCGGTGGCTTCATAACTCCCAAAATCTCAATACTTTTATCTACTATTATAACTTCTGGAACTTAAGATAATCCTATTAGAATTGTGCTTGAATCTCCTTTTGTTAGTGTTGTGGTAGGATCCACCTAATTTGCATAGTGGAGTACCGACCATATAAATATGGTTGGTACCGGGAAGAGAGGGGAAGGAATCAAGAGATTCAATCCAGAGACTCTGCCCGACTGCGACTAAGTCAACACATTCTCCAGGAACGGTCTTCCCAAGAATATACAAAAGACTATATGTAAATATTGTGTACACTTTCTTGTTTCAATACATTTTGTTCTAAGTACATTTTGTGTTGTACTATTATTCCATGCATTAGTCAAGTTTCAACAGTTAGTTAGCACAGCCTTTACGTCCTGCCAGTACCTCTTAAATAATTGATTACTCTGTCTTGATCGAGTGGAAAAAGGGGAAAAGACCTTACTTGTTTCAGTGAGAAAATGAAAGAAAGAGAAGAAGATAGAAGAAGAATTAAATTAAGTTAATAAGAACAGATACTACACTTTGATTTTAGCCAAAAGGCCGAGAAGCGATAGGTATTTTTCAGCGCGCCCACGTCGCTACCGAAAGACAAAGTTTAGAGTATGCTTACTGCAATACCGTAGGAAAGCTGTCCGAGCCCTCTCGACACTTCCCCTTTTGGGGATGCCTCAGGCGCCGGACAAAACCAGCCAGCTCCTGAAGAAGAGGTACATCCTGGAGAGAATGTCTTCTGGAGAGTGGGCTTAAAATCTATGATCCTCCCAGAACACCGAAAGGACGAAGAAGCGATAACGACCAAGATAAACGCGGACTATTTATTCATTATATTGTTTAATGAAATGGTTGACGAAACATCGGCTAATTGCCAATTTATTCGAAATTTATAAAATGGAAAATAATAAGGATTTCCTTATTGTTGGTTAACATATTTTAATAAATGTTTATAAATTTATCAACATAAATTGCTTTCATATTTATTTCTTTATAGATTGGTTAATGATGATATCGCATTAGTTTTAATTGTATTCATTTTTAGAATGTTGTAAATTTCTTGTAAATAAACAATCCAATAAATAAATAGTGCTTAATACTTATTTTGTAAATTCTCAATAATAGAAACTGTATAAATTTACTTTTATCATGTCTTTTATTACAATTCTAATCAGAGCTTTTTAAGACAATAAACATTGTCAAGGAGTGAAGGCAGTTAAAATAATATCGGTGTCAACAGAAAAACCGTCCTCTCGACACTCCGTTGTTTTTTGTTTGTTTTTTTTTTTTTTTACGGGCACAAAGGTCCAAGTCTGCGATATTCTATTCCATGCTAAACGCATAGTCTGACGATTGCGTTTAAGAATGAAGCAGACTGTTGCCATTAGGTATTGTCCTCAATATCCACTTTTATATATATATATATATATATATATATATATATATATATATTGTCGGGTATTCTGACGATGATGATTGATAACATTAGTACATTAAATATTCAGTAATTCACATATATATATATATATATATATATGTATGTGTGTGTGTTTGTGTGTTCGCATATGTTGTATATATATTATTTATATTATTTTATATATATAACTTATATTATCATTATATATATATATATATATATATATATATATATATATATATATATATATATATATATAGAGAGAGAGAGAGAGAGATAGATAGATAGATAGATAGATAGATAGATAGATAGATAGATAGATAGGGGCGTGTGTGTGTCTAGTAAGGTAGAACATTGTAGTAATAGCGGCTCGGGTTGAGGAATAGAAAAGCCTAGTTCGAATTCCAATCGAGTTCATTAAATTCACCTACGATAATACCCTTGGAAAAAGGTATGAACCCATCTTTTCTCCTCCACCAGCTATGGATAAAATAGCAGGACAGACTGTGTCTTCACCCCTTGGAGGGGGGGGGGCAAATGGTCTAGGAGATGGACAACACTGAATTCAAAACTTGCAAAGAGTCGTCTGGGGACCTTGTGTCATACTTTGCACCTGTTCTCTGTATTCAGCTCTTACAAAAAGTGTGGTTGGTTCTGCACAAGCCTTCACCACTATAATCAAATGATTCATGCTGTTGGTTCTAAGAAATGAGCTGCTTGACCCTCATACGTCGAAAACGATCGGAGAGCCCAGTATGTGGTTAGACAGACACTCCTAAATACTTGCATAACAAAATATTGCTTATGCACACACATAAGTAGTTATACGTATTCATATATATTCCTACTTATTTATGCACACAAACAGTCCCAAACACACACACACACATACATATATATATATATATATATGTATGTAAAATTTGTACGTATACAAATATATATATATATATATATATATATATATATATATATATATATATATATATATATAAATATAGATAACTAGACTCGTTTCGAAAAACCCTCGAATTTTTGATTTGCTAATCAAATCAATCTCGAGGGAAAAAAGGTTTTAAAAAAAGAAAGAGCTACAAACATGGACTTCTGCCGACAAAAAAATCGCACAGATGCAGGTCTGAAGCCCAAAGAAAAAACCCCGATACGAGTAACAACTAACTAACAAAAGAGCTCAATACAACCGTAGAGCAAACTTTCCCTGACGATCCGTTTAGGTGAAACCTAGGTAGGTTTGTCTGGCTCACTAGGTGTATATATATATATATATATATATATATATATATATATATATATATATATGCAATTTTTCATATATAATTTATTTATATATTATATATGAGCGGTACTTATTGGAAAGCGGTCAATATCAGTGATAACATATTTAGTTGGATTGATGTGAGTTTGTGACCCTGGGTTTCACGCTATTTCCGATCGTCACACAAACTCAGAGTTTGATGATTGCAAATAGCGTGAAATCTATGGTCACAAACTCACATATATATATATATATATATATATATATATATATATATATATATATATATATACGATAGATATGTGAATGTATGTGTGTGTTTGTATGTCTACGTGTGTGTGTGTATATATATATTTATATATAACACATACATATATATTTGTATGTATCTATGTATGTATGTATATATACATGTGTGTGTTTGTGTGTCTATGTGGATGTATATATATATATATATATATAACACGTACATATATATATGTATGTATCTATGTATGTATCGATGTATATATACATGCGTGTGTTTGTGTGTCTATGTGTGTGTGTGTATATATATATATATATATATATAACACGTACATATATATATGTATGTATTTATGTATGCATGTATGTATGTATGTATGTATGTATGACGTGGCTGGTTATGTACACTGAGATCCACATGCATATTCATATTGACAAATGTTCATCCACACACGCATGTATACATAAAAAGCATTCAGATCCACGTACGCATACAGAACGCGTACACACGCAGACCCACATACAGGCGCACAAAGAAGACGCGTGGATTGAAATACGAAAAGTAGTGGGGGGGGGATCACAAATTGCGAAGTTCATGTTCAGACCTATCTCAGTCACGTGACGGGAGGTGTCCGGATGTCGCCAATTGTTTGCAGATGTTCTTACAAAACAAAACAAAAACAAAAAAATAGAATTACTCACTCACAGTTTTGATATTTTTTCACACCCCCGCGCACACTATCCACCAGCCTTCCTTCTTTTCTTGCCTTTGCATCCAGCTCGCCACCACCCCTACTCTTCGAACCAAATCCCCGACATCCCCCCCCGCCACCTCGAACTCAAGGCACAGCTTTGGACATCTGGGAATGCAATACACAATGATTTATGTCAGCTGGGGATTTTCTACTCCAGTTTATTCCTTTTAACAACTTTTCATGCATACGCCTATGTGTGTGAATATGCAGCTATGTCTAAGTGCATATAAACAATAGATGCATTTACTATATATATACACATAATAATATGAAAGATATACAAACACATACACACACACACACACATATATATATATGTATATATATATATATATATATATATATATATATATATATGTATGTATACAAAGCCACAAGTCATTGTGGCCGAGGGCTTGAGCGTGCTGGCCTTGTTCAAATTGTTGATCACACTAGATAATAGGCTCTACCACAGAAAGTGTAACTAAATTCTGCTCAGCATATTTGCAGTATAAACCACGGGTTAGCTCTGTGGGTGTTGAACAAACACAGATGTGCCTGGGCGAGCGTCTGCAATAGGAATTGACTAGTCGCCCTAATAGACGAGTATACTGAATACGATTGACCAGCTATGATATATATATCTATATATATATATATACATACACACACACACACACACACACACATATATATATATATATATATATATATATATAGTAATTTCTAAGAAATCAATGGTTCTTTTTATTTGATATTATTTTCCAATACGCCAAACCTTATTTTTGTCGATACGCGTGCTTTCGTAGACAACACCGGAATAGGGGGTTGTTTCTCATATATAGCAGGAGGGAGATACGTGCTCTGCATGAGAGCACATTTTCTTTGGTCTCTCGAATATTGGGGCTGGCATACGTTATTCATACTGTTTAAAAAATAAAAAAATATAGCGTCTGCTCAAAGATGGTTATTGAAAAATAGCATATATATATATATATATATATATATATATATATATATATATGTGTGTGTGTGTGTGTGTGGGATTTAATAGGCCGGTTAATGAAAATCAAGTCATAAAAAGGCAACAAAATGATAGTAATAATTTATCCAACTAATAACGCGAGACCCAGAAATTTTAACCAGATAACGGCCAGTTCATTTATACCTGATGATTACAGAGTGTATGAAACTCTAATTTGTACTGTCGTCGTGGGATATTATGTATACTTATTAATATATACTTAATAACTCTGTTACATATATATATATATATATATATATATATATATATATATATATATATATATATATATATATATATTGATCCTATACACACACACATATATATATATATATATATATATATATATATATATATATATATATATATATATACAGGGTGTATCTAAGACAGGATCCTTGGCACCAGGAACTATGGATCGAGGAAGACCGATTGTACCATTAAAATAGTCTACCGTAAACTTTAAACTTAATAACTCAAAAAGGCAGGATTTGGGAGCATATGTTTATATGGACTTTTGTTCTTGCTTTGGTTTGAGGAACCCCCTCCCAAAGTTTGTATTATTTTAATACACCCAGAATATATATTGGATGCTGCCTTTTGTCTACTCAAATATGGGTACTTACTAAGAATAAAATTTAAATTCATAAATTATATATATATATATATATATATATATATATATATATATATATTGCGTTTAAGCATCAAGCAGATATTCTTGATATCTGTGTCAACTTAGCTCATATATATATATATATATATATATATATATATATATATATATAGAGAGAGAGAGAGAGAGAGAGAGAGAGAGAGAGAGAGACAATGAGAGAAAAAATAACAGAGATATCAATTATATACAAGTGAATACACATAATATCCGATGTTGGATTTTATGTATATACACTAATATATATATTCATGCACGTTTCATTAAATAATATAGACAAGTGTTGTCTATTTATTTTATGTAAATTTTTTTCGTAACATCTGATAAGTTTAATAACATTATCGTTGAACGAAGAAAGAAATTCACAATATTGATCCATATTTTTTTAGCTTTCAATTTGCCTTTTCACAAGGCTACATTTGTAATTTCAAGTATTGATAGTATTGTGGGCTGCTGGATCATTGAAATAGCAAAAGAAAAATTGAACAACCTTAACAGCAACAAACAGCACATTTACGACAAACTACAGGGTATAACTACGTCATGAGATGCGGTGCGATTTTCGCTTCTAGCGTCTTATATGCACGTGTTTATCGTTGCTTAGAAATCATCTATGTAAACATTGACAGACTATCATCACTGTCTTGTCCGTATATTCCTTAATATGTTGTAACTGACATCTTTGATAATGGCTTAAGTAAGCCGAGATTGTATTAAAAAAAATATGGATCACTATTGTGAATTTCTTTCTTCGTTCAACGATAATGTTATTAAACTTATCAGACATTATGAAAAGAATTTACATAAAATAAATAGACAACACTTGTCTATAATATTTAATGAAACGTGTATGAATGAAAAGATGCTGCCTAAATACACAATATATATATATATATATATATATATATATATATATATATATATATATATATATAAAAAAGAAAAAAAACGCAACCGTTGTAATGCGGATTTTTTAAAAGATATACATTATG
The DNA here is from genome assembly GCA_903632075.3 of Acanthosepion pharaonis. NCBI lineage: Eukaryota > Metazoa > Mollusca > Cephalopoda > Sepiida > Sepiidae > Acanthosepion > Acanthosepion pharaonis. Next base: position 3,686,757 of record CAHIKZ030004810.1, on the reverse strand, counting down.
CTTTATTTTGCATAATTTTTCAACACCTTCTTCAGGCAAAGAGTGACTATTTACACATGTTATTGAAATGAATTAATTTTCCTTATGTTTTTCGATGTTAAACATTCTTTTTTGTGTGTGTGGTAGTGACACAAATGCCTTTTTTGGACTGTCCCTTCAAGCAGAACTTTTTTTCAGACTTCCCCCGACTGACAGCATTTCTGGCTTTACAATATCTTTGTTAGCACTTTATATATATATATATATGTGTGTGTGTGTGTGTGTGTGTGTGTGTGTGTGTGTGTGCGTGTGTGTGTGTGGACATAGGTTTTCTTCGATACGGTAGTCGAGAGTTGTTGACAAAGATGATGGATTTTTTTTTACGTTCTACCGACCCTGACTTAGATTTATTTTTTGACCTGATTTAAACAACCACGCTTTGATATTTGATATTCCACCTTACTTTAAAATCAACGTTTTCGGTGGAAACGGAAGAATTCTTCCATTTTTTTCTCTCTCATTTTGATCTCTTTATACTCTCTCGTGTGTGCGTGCATGCTCGCGTGTGTTTGGAAAAGCCTTTCGGCCATTTTTTTTTGTCTCACTTCTCTTTGACATTTTGACTTAGTTTCACTTCTGAAATAATAAAGATCAAGCAACGTTTGTTCTTTTTTTTTTTCTTTCCTTTTGACTCTTTATTTTGATATGCTAAGCTGAAATTTCTATCGTCGGCAACTTGAAATTTCCTTCATAAAAACAATGCATTTCTCTTTGATGGACAATGATTTTTTTTTTTGTCTTACAACCATTTTTTTTCTCTCTTTCGTCTGATTACAACATCTGGAACATTTCCGTGTATTCAACACGGAACTTTACCAAATGCGAAAGTTGTACTCATGCATTTGTTCAGTTATGTGCCATGCGTGATACACGCTTAGGAGATCATGTATCTTTCGATTCATGACTGATAAGGTAGATTTTTCCTCTTGCTATTTCTTTCTGCGGTAGACTAGTTGCCATTCAAGGCTATAGAACCCGGTCTGTCCTGCTATTTACCCATAGCTGGAGGGAAAGAAGATGATTCATACCTTTCCCAAGAGTATTAGCACGTAAGTGAATGTAATGGATTCGACTGGAATTCGAACTCGGCTCTCCGATTCCTCAATCTAAGTCGCTATCTATTACTCCCACCGTCCCTCTTCAGGCCAAGAGAGTTGGATTCATACCTTTCCCAAGGGCATTAGCACGTAAGTGGATGTAATGGATTCGACTGGAATTCGAACTCGGCTCTCCGATTCCTCAATCCGAGCCGCTATCCATTACTCAACCGTACATTTGAAGAAATGGGAGACAAGATATAATGTAATAATAATTGTATGTGGCGCGTCTGTTGGGATCCATAACACCTATAGAGCTACAGACGCATCTTTTCACTCTGCAAGGTGAATTTTAGTTATTCTTTGCACTTAAAAATGGTATTACGGCTACTCACCTTTATGTCTGTAACGAGCTACAACAGTTTTCGGCAGGTGCACAAATGCTATTTAAGAACAGTGACATATCTAGAAAATAAGGCATGTGTCATAGACGCCACAAGGTCATTGAACAAATAATTTATAGCTTAATATTCATTAATTAGGTATGGAACATTAATTATATTTTAGAAGGTACATTTCATTATTTCAATGCATCTTCGGATTTATTTGCCACTTTTTTTCGTCGACTGTTTAAAACACTTGTTTTAGTATAGTACTTGCTTAATGTTGTGGTCTTCAATTCATTTCTCACATCTTTGTTCCTCTTGCTAACAACCCAGATATTTTATCTACATGCAACTGATGGTTAGTCCTTTCTTCCCGCTTTCTTTTACACTGAGTTCCTGGATTTTTTCTTTTTGTTTTTATTTTTTATTTTTTTTTATTTTTTTTTGTTTTTTGCTAACTACCACATAGTATGTCTTTATATGCCTTTATACATAAGCCTCAAATGTTCAATTTTCACCAAGGTCGATAGATGCAGGGTGTGATGGATAAATTGCCGCCATTTTATATTATTAATTTCGCGCATGTGCATTGTTTGTTTTTGATTTTGTAGACTGCACAGTATATTAGGGTCAATCAAACACCGTCTGTTAGAAAAAGAACACCATGACGCAATTCATAACTCCGTCAGACATTTTGAAACAGCAGGCTGTACTACTTGGCTTTTGCGACGGAAGCTCCAATACGAACATTTCAGAGTGTTTGGTTGTCAATCTGAGGACATTACAGAGGATTCAGAAAGAGTTGGATGAATCTAATGGTGATTACGAATGTATAGCAGTTCGGAAAACTCTCTCTGATCATTCTGATAAGAAAGAACTCCCAAATGTGTTGATGATGGCCTCAGACTCAACACGGAGGCCTACATCAAGTGCCTTGAGGAGATAGTGCTGCCCTTTGTTAAGAGGGCGGCTGCTGGAAGAGCCTATGTCTGGCAATAGGAATCTACATCATGCGACACAAACAGGAGAACCTAGTCATAGTTGTCGAACAATTTCTGTGACCACATTACCTCTTATAGCTGGCCACTTATCTCCACGGGCTGCAACCCCCTTGATTATTATGTATGGGGCGCAGTTGAGAGAGAGAGAGAGAGAGAGAGAGAGAGAGAGAGAGAGAGAGACCAACAAAATAACTTGTAAGACGAAAGATGAAATGAAAACAAGGATTATGGCTGCATTCACCACCTTAAATGGGGAGACAGTCCCGAAGAGTTGTAGGAGATTCCGAAGTCGTCTGGTGTGCGTTGTTGAAGCCAATGGTGATTTTATTGAATAAATTTACTCTTTAGTATTTCAAGATATTTTTGTGTAATTTTGATAAAAATAACTGTTAAAATGAGATGTCAGCATTATTTTCATTTTTTGCGTCATTTAGACGACAATTTATCCAACGCACCCTGTATATATCTCATTTACTTTAGTTTATTTTCGAAGTGCGTGTGTTTACATGTAAACACACGCACTTCGTGTCTGTCCGCTCTTCAGGAGGTATCAGCAATAGAATGCTTATTTTTTCATTTTCGTTATTTTTTATATTAAGTTAAAAATAATTTTGTGCACTTTATATTGGTGTTTGTGCATGTAAGTGTATATGTACATGTATATGTGTGTATGTGAGTTGGTATGTGTGTATGTCTACAGAATTACGGCAATATCATATTGAAACAACGCTTCTTGAACGATCAGCGAAGTTAAGCAAAGTCGATCTTGGTCAGTACCTAGATGGGTGTCGGCTTGAGAATACCATGCGCTGTATGCTTGTATGTGCGGGTGGTGTAATGGATAAAAAAAAAAAAACGTTGCAGAAGATTCCAAAGTCGTCCGGAGTTGAAGCCAGTGGCGATTTTATCGAATAAATTTACTCTTTAGTATTTCAAGATATTTTTGTGTAATTTTGGTAAATATATCTATTAAAATGAGATGTCAGCATTATTTTCATTTTTGCGTAATTTCGATGACAGTTTATCCATCGCACCCTTATATGCTACTGTTAGCATTTAGCCACCAAAAAAACGAGGTATTATTTTTTTTCAAATAAGGTCATTGTAAAACTTTATATAGTATAATGCCTAACAGAACAATGAAACAAAAAGTGATCAATATCTTTCGCATGTGTATTATTTTGGTTGGAATTTTCGCGCCATCTTGGCCTCACGTGTTCAACTTTCTTTTTTTTTAAATCGGTATCACCTCAAGCAAGACAGTAGACCCACTAGAACACAAGGGGTTACAGGATGTAGAGGGATTAGGAACGGAAACATTAGTAATGAGAAAGAAGAAAAAAAAGAAACCAGGACAGTAGTTAAAAGGGACGTTGCATTTAAACATTTGCAAGTTGGAAAGCATGAGACCGGAAGGGTGGTCCACAGGCGGGAAGTGCGAGATAAGAAACTGTTAGCAATGAAGTTACGGCTTCATATAGTTAACTGTAAATTGAGATCTCGCCGCCAGTTTAATATTGCGCTTAAATTCATACAGTATAGGTACCATAGCGAAGAGCTCATCCGAAAAATTACCAGGAATGTATTTATATATATATATATATATATATATATATATATATATATATATATATATAAAAAAAAGCACAGAGAAGCAAGCTTACGAAGCTAGGCAAGTGACTGAAGCCGAGTCACAAGATCAGGACCAATAATATTATTGATTCTTCTTTGGATCTTATCGAGGAGTTCCAGAAAAATAGCATGGACAACGGACCACATATGTCAGCAATACTCTAAGCATGGACGAAAAGTACACATAAATATCACTATCTATAAAAGGCATGATGTGTGTGTGTGTTTGTGTGTGTGTGTGTGTGTTTGTGTGTGTGTGTGTGTGCGTGCGTGTGTTTGTGTGTGTGTGTGTGTGTGTGTAACGAATGCACGGCCGCAATTTTCGACGGATTTGCACCAAAATTTACATGCACATGCTCCAAGTAAGCGGGAAGGCCAAGACCGACGTTGCATTTCCCAACTCCCATCGATAGTGGAAATAATCGATTTTTTCATGCTTCTACGGCAGTTTTCATGTAGTTTGCGGCCATTTTCTACTGGCCAGAGTGAGAGCCTATAGCTGGCTGCCACGACTAGGCAGGAAGATTCTATTTTAGCCAGCGTGAGAGCCAACAGCTGACTGACACGAATGTTAACTAGCATGCTAGCATGCAAAAAAACATCGATAGCTGTATTCGTCACAAGTGGGAAAAATTTAAATCTGCATGGCACTTTACTCCAATTGGCTCATTCGCTCAACGTTGATTCTGATTCGGCAGAACTGGGTTGAGTGTGAAAAAGTATTTGTTGTTAACATTCTTTTAGAGCCAAGGATGGAGTCCTGGGGGATCTGACTTGAAGTAGGGTGTTCATATCAAATCAAGAGCTGCATCTACTGCAAGGAAAGTTAGACTACAGTGTCGTGCCAGAAAGTTTTTCTTGTCAGAGTCCATCTTGCACATTTACAAATGTACCATTCGCCCGTGTCTTGAATATTGCCGCCATAGCTGTTTTGATGCTCCTGCTATTCATCTCGAGGTTCCAAAGAAGGATCTATAATGTAATGGATCCTGACTTGGCATCTCGACTTCAGTGACTTTCTGATCGACGTGGCTTCTGTCTTTTCTACAAATGTTTTCAAAACGAGCTTATTTTTCCTAGTACCCCGACTACTAGAGTGGCATCTAAACCCCACCCTTTCACTGATGAAATAGCTAAATAGTTAGATGTAACCATCACTTCTACTCCTAAGGTTTCTTTTCTCGCACTTCCCGTCTGTGGAACTCCCTTCCGTTTACTTACTTCCCTGATAATTAGTCTTCAAAAATTTAAATACAACGTCAATCGCCATCTTTTGTTTTTAAGCAAATTACACCCCAAGCAAGGCGGGAAGCCACTGACATGCAAGGGGTTACAGACTGTTGGAGCGAGAACAAATAGGAGTGATAGAGTAAAGGATGAAGAGAAGTTCAGGGGATAGATCAGGGCATCTGGAGACGTCGATTGACATTACATTTGAATATTTGGAGATTATAGCTATCAGGGAAACAGGAAAAGGGGTGGGTGTTCCACAGGCTAGAAGTGCGAGACATGAAGCTATTGGAGTAGAAGAGACGGCTACATTTAACAGTTTCGACAGTGAAAGGGTATGAGCGAGATGCCAGCCTAGTTGAATGCTTAAATTCATGAAGTCTGGGAACCAGTGAAAGCTGCTCATCGGAGCAGTTACTGTGAAAGTATTTGTAAAAAAGACAGAGGGGGGCAAAGGCACGTCTGTGAGAGAGTGACTGCAGATGAGATGCCAGATCAGGGCCAATTACATTGCATATCCGTCTTTCTTGAATCCATTTTATCTTATCTCCTTTCTTCAATCCCCGCCTATACTCAGTCTTTTCTCTCACTTTCACTCCCTGTAACGCCCTGCGTACTCGTAGCATTCCCGTCTTGCCTGGGGTAAAATGATTAAAAAAATATTTATTAAAATATAAATAAAGCTATTACATTTCGTCCTATTGCGGTTATTGTTGGTCACAATCTTAACAGCATAAAATACACACAGATGGTACGGCGTTGGTGGTAGACACAGAAAGAATACAGCAAGAACTACTGGGTAGTAAAGGGAAGAGGTAAGTATAGTTAAATCGGTTGTAAGATAGTACGCACGGCCGTTAGTATGAAACATAAGAATTAAACACAGTCATTTAACAATCGGGACGATGCCATAAAAGGCGACGGAAAATATGTCACAGAAATCTAAAATCGCATTATAACAGCAAATGATACCTTCCAAAAGATATTATAAACAGGAAAAATTTTCGATAGTGAAGAACCACCACGTAATTTCAATCATCCAATATGGCAGCGTGTTATATAGGAAGAAATCGTCGCTGCCGACACTAGAGTTTGAACATAGATCGCCAGTGAGCAAACACAGGCGATCCCATTATTTAATTAAGTGGATCACGTGACCATAGAGGAAACCCATATTTAGAAAGTCGCGTGACGTCTAGATTGATCGTTATTTCTAGTCTATCCTCTATTACTATTAGGAGCGCTATTCTCTACTCTATCCACTATACTATTTATCTATATGGGATTACTATTCGAGCGAGTATTATCAAGCAAGTGCTATTAGTGCAAGTGCTATTCGGAGGCGTCTGACACCAGTATTGTTCAACGGCGTTACTATAGTTGTATCTGCGATTACATAGTCTCTACTACAACGATCATTACAAAAGTGGCAACGAGTGTTCGTTAACATCATAAAACAGTGAATGCTGGATAAATGTCTTACAAACGAAAGATAGATCTGAAGCAACGGAGACGTGGTCCTACAGAATGATGCTGAGCATACCATGGATGGAACATGTAAGCAACGTTTTAAAGGATAATTGTAATTAGAATCAGAAGATCATTGGAATTTCTGGTACACGTAATAAGGAAAGCGGTCTTGGAAATTTCACACTCAAATATTGAAAGCAAAAGGAACAGAGGGATAACATCAAATACCTGCCTGACGTTGGCAGAATGGGGACTGTAAAAGGTCAAACTTTTGCTTAGAGCTACAAATGATAAGAAGGTGTGTGGAAAGCCATAATTGCTCATATCCTGAAGGGATATGGCAACCAGAAGAAGCACAGGAAAAGTATTTCTCTTTTGGGTAAAATCATATATACTATATCCTGTATGATTATTTGTATATGTTTCTTTGTTTCTCTGTTCTTAAATTGTGTCATGCGAAATCGAATATATATATATATATATATATATATATATATATATATAGAGAGAGAGAGAGAGAGAGAGAGAGAGAAGAGAGAGATATATATATATATAGATATATATATATAAACATTTATTCGAAAATTATAACATAAAACTGTTATAAAATCACTACAAAAATAGCCATTTTGTTTCAACTCTTCTGGTGTCTTGTCAAGAGATGGTGTTGAATGTAGAACCTTTTTATGTTATAATTTTCAAATAAATGATTATATCTGCTCTATACTGTATTGGGAACTCTTTTAAAAATACTATTTGTTGGATATTGGAATTTATTTCGTATACACCAATCCTATACTTGACACATATATATATATATATATATATATATATATATATATATATATATATATATATATATGGTATCAAATGACAATTGGAAAAAAAATTTACATTTCGCCGACGCGTTTCGTCTTCCGACTTTTTTTCAAGGCAAAAAATGAAATCGAAATGTTTTTTGTTGTTATAGTTACATTAAAATTTAAAATTAAAAAGATAGACGCTTCTGGGAATTTAACTATATATATATATATATATATATATATATATATATATATATATATATATATATATATATATATATATTATAGACTGTTACATTAAAACATGTAAGTTACTACTACAAAATTGTACATTTTATTTCGACGTTTAACAAACAACGTGTCTTCAGGTAGTTGACAATGATGGTTAACTAACTGATGAGACGTTGTTTATTAAACTTCGAAACAAAATGTACAATTTTGTAGTAGTATGTTCTAATGTATCGGCGTATAATAATTATTTATTGCTCTAATCTTGTATTGAGCCCAGTTTTAAGTTAATGTTTTGAACGGTGGAATTTTATTCGTTCTTTTACATTTGTATATATATATATATATATATATATATATATATATAAGTAGTATATATATATATAAAGAAGTAGTAGTAACTTAGATGTTCTGAAATAAATTGTGTCATGCGAATCGAATATATATATATATATATTATACACTGTTACATTAGAACATGTAAGTTACTACTACAAAATTGTACATTTTGTTTCGACGTTTTGTATTCATACAGGATTTTATACATATATATATATATATATATATATATATATATATAGTGCGATGGGTAAATTTTCGCCCTTTTTACATTTTTTATTTCGCTCATATATATATGGTGCGATGGGTAAATTGTCGCCATTTTATATTTTTAATTTCGCTCATATATATATATATATATATATATAACCTTATTGGGGTAAATGTATGAAAAAGTGTAAAAGTTTTCTTGTGAGGCGTTCGTCCTTCAGAACTTGAAATTTGTTATGTTGTTTACATATGCGCACGAACAAGCAATGCTGAGAATTTTTTTTTTTTTTTTATCGAGCCGATTTCATTTAGATTCTTTTCGTTTTTCTTTCATTTTCTTACATTTGTTAGTAATCTAAATGAAATCGGCTAGATAAAAAAAAACTACCAGTATTCCTCGTTCGTGCACATGTACAGTCGCACCAACATAGCAAATTTTCTCTGATGAAGACTTTAAGGACGAAACGCGTCACAAGAAAACCTTTCCAATTTATCATACATTTTTCTCCAATATTGTTCTCGGTGTATAAAAATATATATCAATATTATATATATATATATATATATATATATATATATATAGAGAGAGAGAGAGAGAGAGAGAGATAAATAGATAGGTAAAGTGTTAAGGCATTTTAAGATTGATACACTTATCAAAATACATCTCAGTAACCAATGAGATAGATTGACGGACATTTTGAGATAGATAGATAGATAGATAGATAGATAGATAGATAGATAGATAGATAGAAACAGATTGAGATAGATTGATAGATAGAAAGTAACAGCTTGTGATATACATAGAGAGAGAGGTTACCATATTAAGAGATAGAGACGTAGAGACAGACATATTGAGATAGATAGATAGATAGATAGATAGATAGATAGATAGATAGATAGATAGATAGATAGATAGAAAGGAAGAAACAAACAAACAAATTGAGACAGAGTGGGAGAGGAGAGATGAACATATTGAGATTGATAGATGAGAGTTTGAGAGAGAGAGAGAGAGAGAGTTTGAGGGAGAGATTGAGAGATATATATGAACATACTGAGATAGATAGATAGATAGATAGATAGATAGATAGATAGATAGATAGATAGATAGATAGATAGATAGAAACAGATTGAGATAGATTGGTAGATAGAAAGTAACAGCTTGTGATATACATAGAGAGAGAGGTTACCATATTAAGAGATAGAGACGGAGAGACAGACATATTGAGATAGATAGATAGATAGATAGATAGATAGATAGATAGATAGATAGATAGATAGATAGATAGATAGAAACAAACAAATTGAGACAGAGTGAGAGTGGAGAGATGAACATATTAGGATTGATAGATAGAGAGATTGAGAGAGAGATTGAGAGAGATATATAAACATAGATAGATAGATAGATAGATAGATAGATAGATAGATAGATAGATAGATGAGTGTTTAGAAAGTTTCAGATTGACACACTTATCAAAATACATCTCAGTATCCAAATAGATTCACGTCTTAGTTGGGCTGTGTATTTTTTTTTACCCCCTCGTGTATTTAATATTCTTGACTCTCATGAGTATACGAAGTTCTACCCAAAATATTGGCGAATTTGAAATGGTAAGTCTTTTGATCTACCAAGTTATCAAACATTTTGCCTGTCTCGTTGGACATTTCGAGCATTTCTCGAAATTACTTAACCAAGCAATAAAGCATTTACTTTTCTTTTTCTTTTTTTTCTTTGATGTTTCGCGCCTCACGTTCCCCGAAGTTTTGGGTCACACCTCCTAATTACGTGCATTATACAAATAACTATGTTAAGTATTTGCACGTAGATTCCAACTTATATATATATATATATATATATATATATATATATATATATATATATATATATATATAAAAAATTTGTTTGTAGCCACCCTCAGAATGAGCAGGGGATGAACTTGACAGAAGATTAAAAAGAAAAAGAATTAAAAAGACATCTTGAACATTGAAAAAAGAATGGAATTAATTATCAAACATACACTTTGAGAAACTTTTATATCTAATGCCAAAAATTTGTGCTTTGTAATCGTATCCAAAAATTGTTAGAAAAATAATTGTTGGAAAAGAAAAACATTTATACCTTTCGTATATTATTTGAATGAGAATTAATCGAAAGGGGCAATTGTACCAAATGATAATTATTCGAAATATCTATGTTTGAAATAGGTATGTGGTCTTGCTTTGAGACAGTCAATGCTGATTTACGTAGAATTAATAACGCCCTTGAAGCTTGGCATAGGGCTTTTTTGCGGCAAGTGTCATCCATTCATTATACAATATGAAAATTCTTAGACGCTCTTAAAAGAAAACAGGACTTGCAAGAAATTCATATTGCAAAAGTAAGAGAAAGTTGCCAAAATATCAAGCGCGCCAAGAAATACCGTGACGTAAATGGAAAACTTAAAAAAATAGTGGCCTCCTTTAACACACTTGTCAGTAGTTGACTATTTGAGTGCAGTATCATCTAACTTAAGGTTATAAGTATTTTTCTTACTAAATTGTTTTATTAACGATATTTGTATTTCGAATAATTATCATTTGTATATTTCCTCTTTTAATTTTTACATTTTTATTAAAATAAAGACTTTTGCATTTAGAATAATTGTCCTTTCGATTAATTTTTATTCAAACAATTTACATTTCGAATAAATGGTTTCCGAATAATTGTTTTTCGAACAATTATTTTCAAACAACGTTCACATAATCGCAGTAATCAAGGCGAAAGGAGGATATTTTGACGAGAGCAAATTCAATAATACAATTCTTTTTTTTCTAACTGTCATAATAAAATTTCTAATAAAAAAATCATTTTCTCAATTTTTTAGCCATGTATAATAATTTTCTCTTATTTAAAGTACAAAACAACGACTCAAACTCAAACTTTTGAACTGTAGTGTATATATATATATATATATATATATATATATATATATATATATATATATGTGTGTGTGTGTGTGTGTGCCTACTTTAACATCGGAATAAAGAATATTGCTCTATTATTGTATTGAGCACCCTATATATATATATATATATATATATATATATATTCATGAATTATTCACAAAAACAAAAGCAAAGGTTAATGATTTAATTGGCGAGAAATCCATCATCGCAAATAATTCAAATAATATACAAAACCTCCGAATCCGTTATGAATGAATTGATCCTTGTTTCCATAAATTTCTGCCGTATTAGTTCTTATTTTTACTACAAGCTTTCGTCTGTTCCTACAGACATCTTCAGGTATAGAATAGATGCTGTTCTTGTTTTTTCTCTTAGTAATAAGAGGACAACGAAAATATATGTATTGTTGTATCCGAAAATGCTATTGAAAATGAGTTATTGTTTTTATCAATTCATTCATAACGGATTCGGAGGTTTTTGTATATTATTTGAATTATTTGCGATGATGGATTTCTCGCCAATTAAATCATTAACCTTTGCTTTTGTTTTTGTGTGAATAATTCATGAATTTGTAAATTGATTGCACGTTTATCGTAATATATATATATATATATATATATAGATAGATAGATAGATAGATAGATAGATATAGATATATATAGATATAGATATAGATAACTAGACTCCTTCGTTTCGTTACTTTCCCTGATGATCTGTTTAGTTGAAACCTATATAGGTTTGTATATATATATATATATATATATATATATATATATATATATATATATAAATTCATGAATCATTCATTGAAAAAACAAATATTGAGGCTAATGATTTAAATAGCGAGAATACATCTTCGCGAAGATCAAATCATGCGAAGATGTATTCTCGCCATTTAAATCTTAGCCTCTGTATTTGTTTTTTCTATGAATGATTCATGAATTTATAAATTATAATTTGCACCTTTAATTGAAATATATATACAGTGTAACCCGGATATAAGAGAGTTGTCGGGACCGGAGAAGAAGTCTCTTATATCCGGGTTTATCGTATATCCGGGTTTGGTCTAATTTATATACATTAACACAGGCTCTAATTTGGGACCAGAGGAAATCTCTCTTATATCCGGGTCTCTTATATCCGGGTTACACTGTGTATATATATATATATATATATATATATATACATATTCTTGTGATTTTTGGCATGCTTGCTTGGATTTCTGATCATTGTATCGTATCAAAAGCTATAGCGGAGACTTCCGCTATGATTTAAACTTTTCGGGTCAGGTTCTTGTCATAACACTTCAACATTTCTTCACCGAACTAACCATTTCAACTGTAAAATGATGAAACTTAGCTGAAAATCTAGTACTGCGCTTAAATTCGTAAAGTCGAAATACCCAATAGGAAAGTTCATCAGAATAATTGCCATGAAAATATTCATTGAAAAGCTCTCAAACATTGCAAAGGGGAACGTAGCGGTGACAGTCTGTCATAGCTGAACACAATATTCAGACCATTGACATACGCTCTATTCCTAATATTGAGCATTTTCCCAATAAATATAGCATACCTTTATGCTATATTTTACCACACACGCACACACACACACACACACACATATATATATATAGAGAGAGAGATAGATAGATAGATAGATAGATAGATAGATACACCTAGTGAGGCACACAAACCTACCTAGGTTTCACCTAAACGGATCGTCAGGGAAAGCCAAACTTTCCCTGACGATCCGTTTAGGTGAAACCTAGGTAGGTTTGTCTGGCTCACTAGGTGTATCTAGGTCTGCTCTACGGTTGTATTGAGCTCTTTTGTTAGTTAGTTGTTACTCGTATCGGGGTTTTTTCTTTGGGCTTCAGACCTGCATCTGTGCGATTTTTTGTCGACAGAAGTTCATGTTTGTAGCTCTTTCTTTTTTTAAAACCTTTTTTTCCCTCGAGATTGATTTGATTAGCAAATCAAAAATTCGAGGGTTTTTCGAACCGAGTCTAGTTATCTATATTTATATATATATATATATATATATATATATATATATATATATATATATATATGAACTTAGTAAAAAAAACAAAAAATATTCTCGTCATTTAAATCATTAACCTCTATATTTGTTTTTTGTATGAATGATTCATGTAATTATAAGGTGAACAGCACCTATAATCGAAATTATATATATATATATATATATATATATATATATATATATATATATGTGTGTGTGCGCGTGTGTGTGTGTCTGTGTAGCCAGAAAAAATATACGTAGTGTGTACTGAGGGTAACTTTAATCTATGTAGTATAGAATTTAAAAGTCTCAACCTTAAAGTTAAGACCAACACTAATTTAAAAAAGGAGATTTCTTTGATGTTACATTAGGCCTTAGTTAATATATTCCAACCCTACATTAAAACAAACACCAATCCAATATATATCCACCCAAATTCTAACCAACCCCTATCCGTAATCAAATACATACCCTCCTCCACAGAATATAGGGTTATCAATAATTTTTCCAGTGAAGATTTCTTTTACAAGCATAGTAAATGTTATACCACTGCCTTAGAAAATAATGGCTATAAGTAACCTGATATCAAATATATTAAACATAACAGCAGCTGTCGTAGGAATAAAAACAGAAACATAAAATCATGTTGTACATCCCCCATTTAACCAGATGGTTAGTAATACGTTAAGGCAGAAGTTTCTCCATTTAATTAAGAAACACTTCCCCAGAAATAATCCACTTTGTCAGATTTTTAACGGAAATACATTAAAACTTAGCCATAGCTGTACTAATAATCATGAAAAAATTATTAAAAAACATAATAATTTTAAATCAATACAAACTCCTGTTAATTCCAAAGCAACAAATGTAGATAATACCAATAAGTGCAATTGTAGAAATTCCAACAAATGTCCATTACAAAACCCATGTCACACAGATTTTCTTGTTTACCTAAGCACTATTTCTACTATAGAAAATCTAACAGTTAAAAAATATTATATTGGGATTACCAAAAATTCCTTTAAAACTAGGTGGTACCAGCATGTATTATCTTTCTACAGTAACGCGTACAGAAATAGAATGTCCATTTCTAAATATTTCAGAACTTAGAAGTTAATAAAACGCCTACGGTAAAATGGAAAATGCTAAAAAAGTGAGAACTTGTAAATTTTTAAAGGAACTGTGCTTCTTATGTTTACATGTAAAATTAGAAATTACCAAATTTGCTGATAACAAATCCCGTCCCTAAAAGAGTGAATTAACTGTAAGTTGTCGACACAGTTAACTAAAATATAGTTAAATATTTAAAATTACGTATTACCATTTTTATAGTCATATTTTATTAGTATATAATGGTCCACCCTCTTTTTGAATCTGAAAAAAAATTCTCTTTAAATTTTTTTTCTGTTAAATTTACGTCTGCTTAACCTACCCCTTCCTTCAATGTCTTTTCAAAAAACTGAACACGTCATATTTGTCTACAATCACGATATATTTGTCGCTGACATATTTTCCACAATTGTCAATGATGGTCGGCCTATGTTTTGGTTTATCATGGCATAAAAAAATAACTCACCTACCTCCACCCTCTAAGCTTACTTTTTTATTTAGCGTATATCTGACATTTAATTCTATGGTAACAATTGTTGGCAATCCTTCACTTAAGCGGCGTAAAATAATGTCAAAATTCTGCTTCACTTAAACGGCGTAAAATAAGCCGTTATTTTATATCTCTAAATGTTTTAAATTTAAAATATTCTTTGCTTTAAATAATTTTTTTTATTCAATGACCTTTTGTTACAAGAACACTCCTGCGTTTTCAGCATTTTTTTGCTGCGAAATCGACCATTTCCCGTTGTAATAATGTTTAATTGTAATAAGCGTATATACCTGGGTCTTATTGATTTTACGCTGTTCAGTGAATAGCAGTTTATTTTACGCTGCTTAAGTGAAGGATTACCCGATATTTTCCTGAATTGTTTTCAGTTCTTTGCAAGAAACGTTTCTAACAAAATAAAAATAATTAAACATCTAACAGGCTTTCACAAATTCCCTTTACATACGTCTTAATCTGTATATATGACTAGCAGCATGGCCCGGCGTTGCCCGTGCTTGATTAAAAAATCGTACGACTCATACAGCAATCGCTATCACTTGACTTAAAATATTTTTGCCCTTCCTTGCCTTTAAACGAGTGCCCTTTGCCGTGCTGATGTTGCTACATGCCTTACTTCTTACCTATCTCACACTGCGAATTTTTTCTAAGCTCTATACTAAACATTAAATCTGTTACAAAAAAAGAACTAAGCAAAATGAACACAAAACGATCAGCTTTAAAAAAAGGACTCGTAACTGGAAAAAACGAATGAAAAAAGAATGTTAACAAATACTTTTTCACACCCAACCCAGTTCTGTGGAATCAGAATCAACGTTGAGTTTAAGCAAGCGAATGAGCCAATTGGAGTAAAGTGCCATGCAGATTTAAATTTTTCCCACTTGTGACGAATGCAGCTATCGATTTTTTTATCATGCTAGCATGCTAGTTAACATTCGTGGCAGCCAGCTATAGGCTCTCACTCTGGCCAGTACAAAATGGCCACAAACTACATGAAAAGTGCCGTAGAAGCATGAAAAAATTAATTATTTCTACTATCGACGGGAGTTGGGAAATGCAAAGTCGGTCTTGGCCTTTCCACTTGGAGTATGTGCATGTAAATTTTGGTGCAAATCCGTCGAAAATTGCGGCCGTGCATTCGTTACACACACACACACACACACATCCTGCCTTTTATAGATAGAGATTATTCACTGTAATATAAAACTGAAACGCATATTCATGGTGTTACAATTTTGTTTCCTGTCATTTTATAACAGTTATAACGCCATCTTTTATACAATGTTAAAGAAATATTCGTTATAGACACAGCATTTTAGTGCAAAAAAGTGTAATTTGCCAATTAAAGCTAAATGGTTTAAATGGAATTTAGGGAAACGAACATCATTGCGCTTTTTTTGGAGAAGAAAACATCTTTTAGAGATGATAATAACTGGCGATAAAAAAAAAAGATTTATTAAAAGAATCCGTAATGTAGAAAATTGTGAAATTGTGAATAGATCACGGATGGTTTTCAGCATCTCAAAGAGTAAATGGAATTTTCCTCTCCGTTTGGTATGGTAATTCGTTATTAAGTATTTCTGAAACCAGACATTATTAGACATTAAGTATTTCTGAAACCAGACATTATGTTAGACATTTTCATGACGGTCGTCTTCGAGTATAGAATCCAGAGGTTGGCAGTGAATATTTCGGAGACAGTAGAAAAGCGTAGTTCAGATTCGCAGTGGATATCGTAGCAGAGCGTAGTTCTTCCTTCTGGCATGTTCACCTGACAAGTTGGCTCTGGTCATTCCGGTAGGGTAAACAAAGATGGCCGCCTTTATACACGACGGATACAATATTCTGCAACTTCTGATTGGTCAACCTTCTATTGGTAGACTATAAAGGGAATTAAGTCATTTTGACTAACTCACTAGTTATATACAATATATACACATAAAACCGTAACACATTTTACTGTGTAATGCTACAGTGAGCAATTGACTTATTTGAATTACGCATAAGTGCACGAATGTCTTTGGGTGGGTTATAGGGTACAGGTGACTGTGCTCCATGACAATCCTCTTGTTGCAAATGCAATGCAGCTAGCAATAATAATAATAATTAGTTTTAACCCGTGAAAATTTCACTGTTTTCCTATTTTAATATTCTGCTGCATCCGAATGCTTAATTTAATGATTGACAATAAAATATTCGTAGAAATTCCCCTACTGCAACGTTGAATAGTTTAGCTTAACGAAATATTGCAATAACAATCATAAATATAAATGCTGGTCGTTATTTTAAGAAGTAAGGGTGTACAAATGAAAAGATTTGACATTTACAACTTTTTCAATTTCACTGAAACAGCCGTTAAACAACAACTTACTTTCTTTCTTTCTTTCTTTCTTCTAAGCGTCTTTTCCCCGCTTTCCACGTAATCAAAACTGAATAATCCATTATTTGATGAGGTATTGTCAGGGCATAACGGTCGTGCGAACTAATGAAAAATAGGACAAACACAATAATAATAATAATAACATAATATAACGCCCTTCCCCAGCGTTTTATCGGAATAGGTAAGTTTGTCTATCGCCCGGTTCACATACCTCCCCTATTCATCCCTTGTTTCTTGTTTAGGATTGGATTTCTGGTTCCTTAAACTCTATACTCCTAAAGTCTCCGCCTGAACTCTGAAATTTTATTTTGTAATTATTATTAATTTTTTATTTTCCCAATAGGAGTAGCTAGGTTTGCCTATCGTCCGGTTCACACTCCTCTCCGGTCTTTTGAACGGGAGTAGATGTTCATCCCTTGTTTCTTGTTTAGGATTGGGTTTCTGCTTTTTACTCGCTAATTAAATCTTAACCTCTTCAAGTCTAAAATTAGCTATCTTTCCTGTTATCTTGACCTTTATTACGTAATTACATATCTACACAGTAACCCTCTACCTTAAGCGGCTCTTGGGCATTGTATTGGGTGAACATTAGTAAATCCTGTAAACGTGTCACTTTCAGATTCACGAACAACTCGCCTGACCAACTGTTCCTAAAGTTGGAGGTATCGAAAAATTGTTTAAAGAATTCATCAAACCAATACTGGAATTATTCTTTTATGTTGGTATACACAGTTTAGTCGAAAGGGTTGTAAAGTCAGGAAAACTAATGTTATGGCTGAGTGATGATGCTATAAATTTGTATTTAATTGTTGTTAAAAATGCCGGAAAGAGATTAAAGACAGGGAAAAATATATACATTATAGATTTTCGATATACGCACTCCTTAAAATAGCAATTGAAACTTGCTGTCTAAAGTATACCAGGTCAGACGGTAGCTTTCCCTTACAAAGTGGGATGCCAGTTTGAACCCTGCTGGAGGAAACATTTTCTGAATTAAGACTCTCGAATACACATACCGGTAGATATGATTCAGACTGTTTAAAAACAAAAAAACAAAAAAAAAAAAAAAAAACCAGATGTCTTCTCAAACACGTGTATAACGTTTAAAGTAATAAGACACATTAAAATCATGTTAATATATACGGGGAAAAATGAAAAAAAAAAGATTATCACAAAAAAAAAGTTTGACATGGATATTGATAGACGATTTTCGATATCGCCTTAGCCAAGTCGTCGACTTGAAACAGCATGACTACAGAAGCAATGCTGACGTCCGCTGCATTGACCATGAAGGCGGTGGAGATTGCGTTTCTGATGACGGGTGGGGGTGCTGGTGGCGGTCGTAGCCATTTTTACTTAGATTCAAGTAGATATCAGAAATTCTTGCCCTGCCTTAAAACGCGAGCGCGCCTCACGTACTGACCTGTTGCAGCAAGTCACGACAAGGATATTTGTATTCTATCTACGCTGAAAAAAGGCCGTGGGAATTGTCAATAGACATAGATTATGAACAACAACGACAAGAGGTGTTTGTCGTGGTCGAGTAGTTGTCGTCGTCGTGCGACACGCCGTCGTCGTCATCGTCATTAACGTTGAGTAGAAGCCGTCATTGTGGTTTATATTACTCTTGTTGTCGTTCATCTTCCCTTTTATAAATGCTTACGAAGACAATTAGATATATAATCTCACTTACTCGGGACATGTCGGTATGGGCGTATATGCTACGGCGGGTAATGAAAACTTCTCACCCCCGACAAAGAAGGAATTATAAAAAAAAAAATAAAAATAAAAAAATAGTTACGAGAGGCGATGAAAACGTCTCGTCCCAAATAAGAAGGGTTTAAAAAAAAAAAAAAAAAATCTGCCGTTTCGTCATTTGTTCAGATTTTGGGAAGCGTGTCAGGCCGAGAACATTTCAG
>CAHIKZ030004810.1:3657500-3662500 GCA_903632075.3 Acanthosepion pharaonis | reverse complement strand
AATCTATCCTAAAAATGTTTTCGGCACTAAATAACCCATTGAGTTGATATGCCGTAAAACAAAATAAACCAAATCAATCTAAATCAATGAATACATATTCTATTCATACGAATCTATCCTAAAAATGTTTTCGGCATTAAATAACCAATTGAGTTTGATATGCCGTAAAACAAAATAAACCAAATCAATCTAAATCAATGAGTACATATTCTATTCATACGAATCTATCCTAAAAATGTTTTCGGCATTAAATAACCCATTGAGATTGATATGTTTGAACCAAACCAAACCAATCTAAATCAATGAATACATATTCTATCCATACGAATCTATCCTAAAATAAACCCATTGTGTTTGATATGCCGTAAAACAAAATAAACCAAACCAATCTAAATCAATGAATACATATTCTATCCATACGAATATATCCTAATAAATGTTTTCGGCATTAAATAACCCATTGAGATTGATATGCCGTAAAACAAAATAAACCAAACCAAACCAATCTAAATCAATGAATACATATTCTATCCATACGAATCTATCCTAAAAATGTTTTCGGCATTAAATAACCCATTGTGTTTGATATACCGTAAAACAAAATAAACCAAACCAATCTAAATCAATGAATACATATTCTATCGATACGAATCTATCCTAAAAATGTTGTCGGCTTAAATAACCCATTGAGGTTGATATGCCGTAAAAATCAAAACCAATAATACATATTCTATCCATACGAATCTATCCTAAAAATTTAAACCAAAGAATACAAAAAAATAAACCAAACCAATTCTATCGATACGAATCTATCCTAAAAATGTTGTCGGCATTAAATAACCCATTGAGGTTGATATGCCGTAAAACAAAATAAACGAAACCAAACCAAATCTGTTCTCGTCCCTCTGTCAAAATTGGTTTTAAAACTGTTTTTCACATGATTGGTAAACTTATTCGAATAAAATAACAGCGTAGAAAAATTCGTAAGTTTATTGATGTTGGCGATTAGATATTTTGTTCTTTTTGAAATTCTAAAACAAAAGTGTTTTCCATCGATGTTTCCGATTAAAATTATAAAAGTGTCAATAATGTCATCACGAATTCTGTATTTTATAAGTACCGTGACACCCATTTTTTTTCAATATCTCCTGATAGTTCAATGTATCAAGAACTTATGAATTTTCTTTTTACACATTCAATGTCCAGGATAATCTAATTTTCATGGTGGGCTTTTGCATGCTAATTTTTTTTTTAAGCATTCAACCCCAAGCAAGGCGGGAAGCCATTAGCACACAAGCGGTTACAGAGAGTTGGAGCAAGAACAAAGAGGAGTGATAGAGGAAAGGATGACGAGAAGGACAGGGGATAGATCAAGACATCTGGAGACGTCGATTGACGTTATATTTGAATAGTTGGAGTTTATAGCTATCAGGAAAACAAGAAATGGGGAAGGAGTTCCACAGGCGAGAAGTGTGAGACATGAAGCTATTGTAGTAGAAGAGGCGGCTACATTTAGCAGTTTCAACAGTGAAAGGGTGTGAGCGAGATGCCAGCCTAGTTGAACGCTTAAATTCATGAAGTCTGGGAACCAGCGAAAGCAGCTCATCGGGGTAGTTACTATGAATGTATTTGTAAAAAAAAGACAGAGGAATGCAACGGTACGTCTGTGAGAGAGTGGCTGCAGACGAGATGCCAGATCAGGGCCAATTACATTGCTTATCCGTCTTTGGATTTTATCAAGGACCTTGAGACAATTAGAATTATTACTTCTAAATCGTCAACATAAAATCGGATTTCTTCGCCATGTTATTTCATAACAACAATAACATAGTTTTCTTTCGCTACAAAAAATAACTAAAATTAAAATGAATATAAATCATTAAAATTAAATTTTGATTTAAATACAACTCCTAAATCCTTTTCTGACATATTTCCATACTTGACCCTGAAAACGTGTACACATTTTTAGGATTTACTTTTCATAATGTGTAATGTTTTACATTATTTAACATTAAATTTCAACAGACATTAATTCCCCACAGATGTAGAAAGTTTTAATGGGATCTACTCCATAAGCATTTGTCATGATTTTGACTCCAGAGAACATTTTAATATTGTTTCTGGGAGATACAATATAGATTTTTTTCAAAAACTTTATCAATATTTTATTATAGCAAAATGGATCGCACATCGACGTAGTGTAATAATTAACAAACTTGTCTCGCTAGATTAATTACGACTGAATAGTGAGTACGATCTTCACTGGGTGCTCCATATTATCGGTCTTGTGCCACGCATAGAAAATCACCGTACTTATTATTTAGCGTAACTGTTATTCTTTATGCTTAAATAAAAGAATTTAAAGCTTTAAAGCTGTTACTTATTTCTTCATATAGCCTCAATCCTCTTTGGGTACGGATGTATGCTGGAAAAGTTTATGATGTCAGTTTCATTTGTTTTTGTTTTCATATTCTTTTGCGTTATGCACATAACGAAATGCTTTCAAGGTTGTAATTAACTAATGAACTAAACCAGGTCCTGGGTTATCAATTATCAATATTGGCTGGATTTTGTGGCTAATTTGGCTAGCTTCCTTGGTTCTATCCATTTCCAAATACTAGGATTAACCCCAGATCGTGTATTCTTGTCACAATCCGATTATTAGGGAACAGCTTTTGACTTCCATCCATATAGCTGATGCTAACCTCAAGGAGAGTGACTTATTGCACTTTCTCAGGTTAACTCTTTACTCTTATATGAATTGAAAAGATTATATTGTATCCATTGCTAGGTCTGCCGCTCGGAAAGTTGGTTTACTGTGTCGTGATAGACCACTTTTCCTGGCCAGAATCTGTTACATTTGTAAGCCTGAAATTCGTCCATGCATTGAATATTGCTGTCACCCGTGGTCTGGCACTTCTGTTCTGTATTTAGAGATTCTTAATAAAAACCAAAGAAGAATCGCAAATATCATCGGTCCTCACCTGGCATCTCAGCTTCAGTCACTTTCTCACCGCCATAACGTATTTTCCCTGTGCCTATTCTAAAAAAATTTCATGGTAATTGGGAGTGGGGGCTTGATTTTCCAGCAAGCATCAAGACGTCAAACTTTCTGCCCAAAGGCAGAGAGGAACCCAGGCAGGAGGCAGAGTCTCTTCTGGGAAGGTTGACAAACCCGACCCCGTTTATGCGAGGTCTACGGTGAATTTTTGCCCGAGCCTACTGTCTCGGATCGCCCCACATAAAAATAGGCCTTCTGCCCCGTGGGGAGGTCGGATAAATACCGGATTTCCTCTTCGGTACCTAGACTTTATGAATTTAAGCGCAGTACTAGATTGGCAGATAGGTAGGTCTTATCGTATTGAAATGGCTAGATGCAACCGTAAGTTCTATGCTAACAGTTTCTTCTCTCGCACTTCTCGCTTGTGGAACTGTCTTCCGGCTTCTTGCTTCCCAGTCAACTTTGACCTTCAGGACTTTAAATGCAATGCCAATGGTTTTTTGTCTTCTTAATTTCTGTTCTTTTATTGTTTTCTCTTCTTAATAATGTTTTTTTTTTCTTTTTCTCATATTTATTTACACCAAGTAACCCTCTTTAATTTTAGTGGCATTATTGCCTTGCTTGGCCGTGTTTAAAATGACTAAAATAAAATAAATAAAATAATCCGATTATTAGAAAGCTCATCTCAGTGACCATTGCTAAAACATAATCGTTATTCACAGGCTCAGTCATTGTTTTCTCAGCATCCTTCTATAGAACCACATCTCAAGTTTCTTCTTCATGCTTGAGGAGATTGTAAGCATCTGTTGCCATATTGATTGAGATTACATAGTTCAACGCGTTTTCCTTTCTTTTTAACGAATTTTCCTGTTTTTTTTTATTTTTTGTTTACATTTTCCCCGATTTCTGTAGCATATTTTCGCCGCTTGTTAAAACACTTTCCAGACATTTAAATTTCTGTATTTGCTTGAGTTCGACATCTTCGGCTCCCCCCCTCCCTTTCCCTACAGCAACACATTCTTATTTCTTACAATCGAGGTTTAGTCTTTTCTTCCTGCATTCTTTTATTACCTTCTCTAGGAGAAAGATAGATCTGAGGCAGCAGAGATGTGGTCCTACAGAAGGATGATGAGCATGTAAACAACGTTTTAAAGGAAATTGAAGCAAAATGGACGAATAATTGTAATTAGATTCAGAAAAAGACCATTGAAATTTCTGGTACACGTAATGAGGAAAGCGGTCTAGGAAAATTTCACACTCAACGTGATGTCATCTTCATATCTTACGTTGTTAAGATTGTATCAACCAATAAGAAATCCTGCTAGGACATAAGAGAACTAGATGTCCTACTGGGATTAATTAAAATCGCCTCGCTGTAAAGGTTAAATAAATCTTTTATACTCCTTTTAGGTTAGGTTAGATTGGCTGATTTAACGCCATATATACAGTTGTCGGGTTATTTATTGTCAAATACAGATATCATAGAACAAAAATCACGAAGATTTAATAGAAAGATAGACATAGTCCCGGTATACGCTCAATAAGGTAGCAATTGAGTCTGCAGGTATCTACCTGAAAAGTGAATCCTTTTAGTGGGACATGCATTTGGCGTATTCCAAGGTCCACCAGCAGGGAAACATACGGTTGAGTACAGTACGTTTTTTATTAGAAATTATTATTTTTCCCCATAGTCACCATCACTGGTTATGCATTTTCGCCTCTGACAAACAGAAGCTCATGGTGGCTTGGCAGCTGTGCAGGTCCGCCCAAAACGTGGCTCGTCAAAAATATTGATGAAACGTAAAACACTATTTAGTCCCCCGTAAATATGCAGCAAGCCGGGGAGCAATGGGTGAACTCTGGAGAACCTTCTGACATCTCTAATTATTGTCTTATTAATTTCCTACCGCTTTTCGGCCAAATATTCGAGGCTTTAATCAATGCCGAAGTGGTTAAGCACCTTACCTCTCATGACCTACTCTCTGACAAACAATATGGA
>CAHIKZ030004810.1:3640000-3652500 GCA_903632075.3 Acanthosepion pharaonis | reverse complement strand
GATTATAATGGTGAAGATTTCGTGCAGGACCATCCACAATTTTGAAGGGCCGATTACAGAGACCTGGTGCACCGAATGCCACAAGGTCTCCAAACGACCCTCCGCAGGTTTTGAATTCAGGGTTGTCCTTCTCCTAGACCAGTTGCCATCAAAGGCTCTAGAACCCAGTCTGTCCTGCTATTTTACTCATAGCTGGAGGGAGAAGAATAGGATTCACACCTTTTCCAACGGTATTAGCACGTAAGTGAATGTAATGGATTCAACCTGGATTCAAACTATATATATATGTACATACCGAGGTAACATCAAAAGGCAGCACATTCTAGGTACGAATTCCTATCAAATATAATGCTTATAATATATTTTAATATATTTTAATATATAAACATGATAATATATTATAATATATAATATATTATAAATACTTTATTATAATATAATATGTAGTATATTATAATATACATCAGTATATAAACATATAAATATAGTGCTCAATATCAAATGATATAACAATAATAATTATTAATACTTAAAATAGTTCACTTATTGTTTGTCAAACTGTACTCTGAGATTCACGGAATTTAGTGCACTCATCAACAAATTTTATTGTGAAATTATTTTTCCGTTTTCGATTAGAAAACATTATATAAATATATATAGATTCAAAGAAAGATCTGTAATGAAATCCATCCTAACCAGGGATCTCGACTACACTCACTTTCTCGCCAACTTGACGTGGCCTCCCTCTGTCTTTTCTACATATATTTTTATGGATGCTGTTCTGATGAGCTTTCCTCACTGGTGCCTGGACGAGACGAATTTAAACCAGGCAATTAGGCCACAACGTTTTACTGTTAAACTATCTAAATGCAACCGCCACTTCTACTGTAACGGTTTTTTCTCGCACTTCTCACCTGTGGAACTCACGATTTCTTGCTTCCTTGATAACTACAATTTTCAAAGAAATTAAATGCAATATCAATCGCTATCTTCTGTATTCTTGAACCGGTTTCCCTTATTGTCTTTTCCTTTTCACTCCCTGTGACATCCTGCTTCCGAGGAGCATTATCGCCTTGCTTGGGGGGAGATTTATATATATATATATATATATAGATAAACCTAGTGAGCCAGACAAATATACCCAGGTTTAACCTAAGCGGATCGTCAAGAAAAGCTGGCTCTTTCTTTTTTTAAAACCTTTTTTTCCTTCGAGATTGATTTGATTATTAGCAAATCAAAAATTCGAAGGTTTTTTTTCCGAGTATAGTTACCTATATATATATATATATATATATATATATATATATATATATAAGTGAACATTGAAGTCAACACCTGACGTTTAGCAGGAAACAGTCTGTCGTCTTTGAGTGTTGACTTGAATGTTAACTTTTATATTTATATACGCTCTAGCTCTGATATTGAGCACTTTATCTCATATATATAGTACACCTTAAAACTATATTTTTCTATATATATATATATATATATATATATATATATATATATATATATATATATGTGTGTGTTTTGGTTGTGTGCATGCATACTCAAATACTTTCAATCATCTTTAGTCATTCTCAAAACCGAATATATATATATATATATATATATATATATATATATATATATATAAGTGAACATTGAAACACTCAGAGGCGACAGACTGTTTCATGTTAAATGCAATAAGTCTGTCGCCTCCGAGTGTTGACTTCAATATTCACTTTTATTTGCATAAGCTCTATCTCTGATATTGAGCAATTTATAAATAGAACCTACCTTAATACTATTTCTCTCTCTCTCTCTCTCTAAATAAATAAATAAATAAATAAATATATACTAACATATGCATGTGTGCGAATGTTTGTGTCTCTCTGTGCGTGCCTCTGCGTGTGAGTTGAAAATGTGGATGAAATGCAACAGAATGCTTAGACACTGAACAACTATGTCATTTTTCCTACATTTAACATCTTTCTATTTATTTTAGTTTCAACAGAATTTTTACGAAAGCAAAATGACAGGAGTTATGTTTCAATTTTTAAATTTTGCGTTGTTTTGTTTTCATTTGTTGTATAGCAGTCATATGTCTATCTTATAGCGTTGGTGTTTATTTTTTGTTCTTCAAATGTTAACGTATTTAAGTGTGTATTAAAAATTATCAGCGCATTTTGATTGCCTGATAAATACCCGTAGTGAAAGCATTTCACGTCATAGATTATATCATCCGTAAACATTTAGATCTTACACTCCTTAAGGTTTCGTTTTATGATAAAAGCGTTTAGCGGTTATTTATTCTATGCTGATTATTTATTAATATCTTTCTTCTTTCTTAATAGGTTTTTGTTCTTTTTAACCCAAGAACACTAACCATGGGTAAAATATACCCAGCGCAAATTTTCCTATTTTTAATTATAACTAGCAGTAGAGCCCGGCGTTGCCCGGGGATGTAACAGTAAGAGATAGATCAAGTATCGACCATCATAAAGACTGAAAAATAAAATTGACAAAGATTATTGTTTAAGGTTGACGGACACGCATGTCTTAATTAGTTTTATTTTATTTTATTTATTTATTTATGTTTTTTCGAATTGGACAAACCCAAACTCAAACAAAAACATTGTTTTCAATCGTTATGAGTCTACCGATTGAATAGAATTTTATTATAAACAATTGTCTTGTAAATGGAATTTTTAAAGCATTTTGAATGTAAAAATAAATAAAAAAGTGTGCAAGACAATAAGAAACACTACCTTCCAAAAAAAGTGAAGTTTTGTTGAAATCGGTTGAAAAATGTAGGAAATCCGATCCCATACATAAACGAACACAGACACACACTCACACATATTCACACAAACAAACATCCAACCTGGGTTTTATAATAAGTATAATTAGATATTAATAAGTATAAATCGATATGAGTTGTCCCCCTTTTATTAATGCCTCTTAATCGTGTATTCAAATTGATTTCGTGCAAAGACAATTGTGTTTTTCCAATTTTTGGCGCTGTTAGAACCACCGCAAGGTAATTTTACGTCGTCATGTGAAGTTTTGTTGAAATCGGTTGAAAAATGTCGGAAATCCGATCCAATATATAAACGTACACACACACACACACACACACACACACACACACAATCTGCGTTTTATAATAAGTAAGATTTTCAGTACCTGATTTTCTTACCTAAATAATGTTTTTCAGTTCCTATTAATGTTAACTCAAAGTACAAAGTTTGAAGTGCCTGAATGTAAAATATTTCAGATAAAGATTTCTACTTAATTATTTTTTTTTTTTTTTTTTGATATTTTCAAAATTGGGTATGATATATAGTGGTGTAACGTTAATTGATGGTTAGTGTTCTAGGATTAATGAAGTAACATTTTTTTGCATGTTCTTCATTTAGTCAATAGAATCGCTTCAATTGGGAATAATAATTGTCTGAATTCAATTTTTGATTTGGCGAAAGGATCTCATAATTCGCTTTTAAATTCCACTTGATACAGAATATCACCTTTCTTCGAAGAAAGATTAGATTTTGGAGTGGTTAACTGTTATTTAAGAATAAAGTGTCTCTGCCGACACTTGAGTTTGAACATAGATCGCCAGTGAGCAAACACAGGCGATCCCATTATTGAATTAAAATCGGAAATTCTTAACTTGTGGCTGAAGTGATCCCGCTACTGATTGAACCAACGATTCATTTACTTGACTGTCTTATGCTGGAGGCGTTTGTGTGTGTGTGTCTTTATTTCTATATGAATAGTCTACAGTCAGGGAAACGTATTTAAAATTGCTCGTTCAACTCAAACGAAGAAATGCTGAAATATTCTCGAGCCGAACCACTCTCCCAAAACTATTATTCAGATGTTTAATTATTGAAATACTGATTTGGGTAAATGACTCTGGCCGAGAATTTTTCAGCACCCTTCGCATTCTGCCATGACGTTCTCTTCATTCTCCCATGAATTTTCTTTCATTTTTTTCCCTTTTCTTTTAGAATTAGTCAACATTTTTTGTTCTTGGTACATACGCCCGCACGTGTGGTTTCCTTTGTTCCGCCCACAATCTCACATTTTTTTTTCTTTTCTCTTTTTCTCACAACTCTATTTTTCCATACAAAATTCTCTTTTATTTTTCTCTCTTTGTTCTCAGCCCATACTTTTCACCTTTCATTTTCCATTTAAAATCTGTTTTATTTCTTTTTATTATTCCTTATGTTTTCATTACACGGATTGCGTGTCTCTAAAATCCACAACCTGCCGGGAAGCTCATCGATCAGTGTCCAATCCTTGTCAGGAGCAGGATTTAAAGCTTATGGCGATTTTCTAAGCGCAGCTTAAATGTGGCACAAGACCGGAAGTATGGGGCACCCAGTGAGGATCGAACTCAATATTCAGTCGTAATTGATCTAGCGAGACAAGCACACTAACCATTACACCATATCGAGGTGACCGAAATGATTTTCTAAGCGTAGCTTTTGATGTAGCACAAGGCCGAAAGTGAGGATCGAACTCACTACTAAGTGGCAATTGAAAGTATTTAAAGGTTAAAGATTAAGCCTGAATGTTATACGAATGCGAAAAGTAACCCAAAATCTTTACATTTTCGTCTCTCTCTCTCTCTCTTTCTCTCTCTCCCCTCTATTTCTCTCTTTCTCTCTCTTTCTCTCCCTCCCACTCTCTTTTACTCTCTCCATCTCTCTTACTTTATTTCTTTTCCATTTTCTCCTTTTCCCGCTTCCCATCTAACGTTCTCTACTTTTTCATTAGTCTTCTTACAATTCCTTCTCTTTTCATTTGCTTTCTTGTAATATACTGAGAAACGTGGCTTCAACAAAATCCTGTCATGTCTAGCGTGATCAAAGGACGTGTCTCTCATATACAGTGACATAATTTGTAGACTGAGGTGAATGCATATAAGATGGGTAGCGAGCCACATGCAGCTCTTTGAACTTTAATATGCAGCTCGTAGAAATATTTTGGCTGAGCTCCTTAAAACAATCATCAGTCAAGATTTTGAAAACAACCCTACACGCAAGCCGCCAGTGGTCCAGCGGACGCTGGTGGGCCTCTAGCGGTCCGCCAGTGTTAGCATGGCCGAGACGAACACGCCGGTGGTCCGGTAAACGCTGGTGGCATGCCACCCAGTGGCAATTTGTTGGCTTGCATGTAGGTGTTTGGTATAATTATATATGTGGACTTTGTGATTACTGCTAATACAAATTAACAGTTTAAAAAACTGCGCACATGAATAAATATTATTTCATACATGGATTTCTTAATATTCACGTAAAAACTTTGTAACAAAATGTGTTTTATAACAAAAACGTATGAGTAAATTTCATGTCTTGAGGCTCTCAAACATCTGAACTTTATTGTATGTGGCTCTTTCATTAAGCAAGTTTGGCAACCCATCATATACAATCTAGTCACGTGATTTAAGTACATCTGGCGGAATCTATATGAAGAGCGATAGATATACCACTGGTGCGAGTGTCTTGAATTATTTACGCTCACAAGGCGTTCGCTTATACACGACTTTTGAAAGGCCAGCACATCCAGGTTGCCTGTGTAGCGTGCTACAATCAAATTGTTGAAGGTGGCCAGACGATTTGAAATACGTAAATTCTGTTCTTTTTTTTAGCATTAACGATTTTGAATAAAAAATTTCCATACTTAATTTGACTTCTCGTTCTTTCTCCATTATACGTTTGAAAAGTAACAACTCTCGACCATGACTTTGTTGAATGAAATCCGTCTTGAGTCTTATTAAAAATGGTCGTTTTATCAGACATTTCTTTCACCAAACTGTACGTAAGGAGTGATAAGAAACAAATAAAGGTTCAATTCACGCTCTAAGATTGAGCTTAGAGATTACTTACATTCTTGTGTAGTGAAACGAAAGTCTTTTGATTTGAGTTACTAAATTTCGATTATATTTCGCAGGAACAAATTAAGGGCACAGCAATGAAACAAATTTTTTTTAAAGATACTTCATTTTCGTTGACCAAATTTCCTATCGTTTATGAGCCGAGTCATACCGCAAAATTCTGCATCCTGGAAAACACGCATCACTAAAAAAAAACAAAAAAAAAAAACTAATTGACGACTGTTCGTGAACAGAAGCTGAGATAAAATCTGGCTGCTTTTGGTGCATCTTTTTTTTCGTTTTATTTCTTTTTCGTCTGGTTGTAATTCATCTCCCCTGTCCATCTTATTTCACTCCATATGTAATTCACTCTTATGAAGTAACTTAATAACCACATATCTTAAAACGTACTTCGTACAGACACGTAGCTTCAAATTCATTCCACTGACCTATCTACACATTTATTTAAATACTGCAATGCACTGACTTCCCAAAAGTCATAGGGAAGCAGGATATAAAGATAATGATAGGTAATACCATCGTATCTTGACGTCAAGGAAATGCCTAAACCTATATCAGTTGTGAACTGATATTTGGTGAGTCAGTGGGAATATTTGCTAGGTTGGTCATGGGATGCCTACGTGAATTCTGAGCGTTCGCATGTAACATTATAGTTGATGCCAGACGGCTAGGACATTTCATTTCTGAAATTGTGGGGACATGTGACATGCCTTGATCTCATGCCCACTTAGTGTACTTGATGGCAGGCGTTACTAGCAGTAACGGCAGTGGCCGATCACGGGTCCTTAACAATCGTGACCAGAATTGTCTGTAGTAACAGACACGAGCTTAAATGACATCCACATTCAATACAATGCTCTCTCTTGTTCTTGAAACGGCATTCACCCGGGGTGGGTTGAGCCGGCTCCAATATTGGAGTTTCATGGGAATTTGGAATTCACAAGCGGTCCCCAAACACGCATGTATAGCACATGAGATTTGACTATAGTGGTGAAGGTTTCGTGCAGGACCATCCACACTTTTTGAAGGGCCGAATACAGAGACCTGGTGCACTACGTACCACAAGGTCCCCAAACGACATCCGCACGTTTTGAATTCAGGGTTATCCTTCTCCTAGACCAGTTGCCATCCAAGGATATAGAACCCAGTCTGTCCTGCTATTTTACACATAGCTGGAGGGAGAAGAAGAGGATTCGCAACTTTCCCAAGGGTATTAGCACGTAAGTGAATGTAATGGATTCGACTTGAATTCGAACTCGGTTCTCCGATTCCTCAATCCAAGTCGCTATCTATTACTCTACCATGCCTCTTCAGGCCAACAGAGTTGCATTCATACCTTTCCCAAGGGTATTAGCACGTAAGTGAATGTAATGGATTCGACTGGAATTCGAACTCGTCTCTCCGATTCCTCAATCCAAGCCGCTATCCATTACTCCACTGTGCCTCCTAATACAATGCTGCCAACCCAGCAAGTTAGTTCGTTATGGCAGCAAAAAGACCCACCAGTGTCCCCATACTACTACACTGGATATAACGTCAAAAATGAGCTCGTGATGTCTCAAAATGAACCTGGAAAGATTGACTGCGTGTACTTTGGTCCAATGAATCATGTCCGTGTTGTCTCGAGCAGATTATAGGGTTCAGGTGTGGTGCAGACCCCATAGCTGTCAACAAGGCATCGTGCAAAGTGATGGTGGTTCCATAATACTGTGAAATGAGTTTAGATGACATGGGTTCGATCCGCTATTTCGCCTGATCCTGTCATTGATTGGTGAATGCTACGCTACACTGTTTCCTGATCATTTGTAGCCATTCGTGGAATCATGTGCCCCATGATATCTGGCCTAAGCTGCTTAGAATTTGTCTGAAGAGCATTTTGATGAGTTCCGATGAATGGTACAGTCATTATGTTTGCCCGACATTAGCCCTATCGAACATTTATGGGAGGTGGTGAAGTTTTTTTTATATGCAAATCCCTCATCGACGAATATTAAGGAACCGTGGACAAGAAGGCATACCTCAGCATCTCTCCTGATGCCTCCAAACCACTAATAACAACGAGGCCACGTTGTTGCACCCCACAGGATTTGAAAGGCTCATAGATGATATTAGGCACCTATCCCGTGACTTTTGGTATGTCATGGTATGTATTGCTCTAACAAACATAATGTTAGATAGAAAAAATGGAAAATGAGTTGCGGAAGTTCAGTAAGTTATGTGCTATGCGTGGTACATGCTTAGGCGATCATGTATCTTTCGATATATGACTGACGAGGCAGATTTTTTCCTGCAGTAGGTTGCCATTTCTTTCTGTAGTAGACTAGTTGCCATCCAAGGCTATAGAACCTGGTCTGTCCTGCTATTTACTCATAGCTGGAGGTGGAAGAAGAAGAGGATTCATACCTTTCCCAAAGGTATTAGCACGCAAGTGAATTTCAGTCAGTTATGTTCCATGCGTGATACACGCTTAGGCGATCATGTATCTTTCGATACATGACTGACGAGGAAGAATTTTCTCGCAGAAGGTTGCCATTTTTTCTGCGGTAGACCAGTTGCCATCCAAAGCCATAGAACCCGGTCTGTCCTGGTATTTACACACAGCTGAGGAGAGAAAAAGAGGATTAATACCTTTCCCAAGGGTATTAGCAGGTAAGTGAATGTAATGGATTCGACTGGAATTCGAACTCGGCTCTCAAATTCCTCAATCCGAGCCACTATCCATTACTCCACCGTGCCTTGCTGAAGTTACCTCTTCAAAAAAAGAAAAAAGAAAACCTTTATTTTCTGTGTTTATTTTTCATCTTTTTTTTTTTTACTATAGTTCAACCAATACAAGGCTCAATGGCCTCTCAATGTAGAGGGTTACTGAGTTTGATTGCTGTAAGGGTTGGAAAAGAGGAAGTAAGAAGTATATATTATGAAGGCGTGTATGATAGATATCTTTTGACTCTCGATTTGAAGACGCCAAAATTGTAGTGATTGGGGAAGCAGTCTTCTCGGAAGATTGTTCCATATGTATTTTTACTATAGTTCCCCCAATACAGAGCGCACGGATCCCTCAAGCTAGAGGGGTACTGAGTATAATTGCTGTAAGGGGGGGAGAGGAAGTAAGAAATGCATATTATGAAGGTATATATGATAGATATCTTTTGACTCTCGATTCGAAGAGGTAGCATCCTCTCAAGAGATTATTTCCACAAAGTAACAGTTCTGGGAAAAACTCTCTATGTGGAACGTACTGATTACCAAAGGAACATTCAGGAAATATGGATGATTTGCCTCCGTTTCGGGTCCTAGCCGTGAAAGTCTATGCTTGTAGGACTAAGGAATGTAACTCGTTTGGACATTTGTCACGGTAACAGCGAGTGAATAGGGAGAGAGTGTTTGTTTGTTTGTTTGTTTAAAACTTAACGACCCATCGATCAGCAAGAGATCATTTAAGGACAAACAGTTGTTTTTTTTTTAAATAAGGTTGAAAGTCTTTCAAGAAGACTTTTCCTTTCCTTTCCTTCTTTTTCGATGTTGTCTTGCTTTTTTTCTTTTTCTTTTTTTTAAATTCACTGTTTTCAGAGGTGCGTTGTTCTTTGAAAATTTCTCACCTGGCAAGTATCAATGTTTCCCCTTTCATCATCAGACACCAAATTGGAATTATATTTTATTATATAGTCCAACTTTCCTAAGAAAGGTCAAGATCAAATTGGGGTTTGATTTTTCGAAAAGTTCTTTCAAGTTGTTCACGTTGTAAAATAATTTTCGAATATGTGCCATGTCACCGCAATCAAAGCAGGAAGTGCTTCACAGTATAAGCCTCCTGGCATGCTATGCTTTCAGAAGGATCTTCGTCTTTTAGGAGGAAGGAGTGAGTTATGTGCGTGTGTCCTATGCGAATACGAGATAAAACCACTTCTTCTTTGCGTGGTTTTCTGTGTTCAGTTAGTTGTTTCTTTAGAGAGGGTTTGATTTTAAATAATTTGTTGTTTTAACAGTTGTTCCAAGCGTCTTGCCATTTCTTTTCGTCAGTGGAAAACGTTTTGCAGGGTGAGGAATAATACATCGCCGCCCACAAGGACCCGCATAACGTCTTTTGAATTCTGTCGTTGCTGAACAGTGAGAACTTGGATCTAGCAGGCCAGATATGGTAGCAATATTCCATTCTAGGACTGATCTAACGCTTATAAAGATAGAGAATGGTCATTACTTCGTTCCTTTCTCCCACTCTTTCTCTCTCTTCAGCTTTTTCTCATTCTCTTTTAATACACAGGTTTGGTTTGATTTTGTTTAACGGGCTATCAACCCCTCTTGGTTATTTAATGCCAGAATCGAAATATTTTGAATAGTTTCATGGCTTCAACTACAGATAACATTTATTGTTGGTGACTTTGCTATAAAATCTGTTGTTAGTAATTCTACTATAAATATTTATGGTTGGTTGATTTGTTTCTATATAATAACGTATTGTTGGTATTTTTACTATAAAAATGTATCTTTATACTTTCATAGTGTTTTGCTATTGTTTGTGGATTTCACTATTTTCCTACAGCTACCACCCCGGGTCAGAGTGGACCTAGGAACAGCCGTTAAGAGGAGGTTCCATGCTCCTCAAAATTTCCAATCTCCCAAGCAGAGGCCTTGCTGCCGGATGTAGTTTATCGTCATACACAGGACTATTAATATACAAGGTGTTCCAAAAATTTGACATCATTTTGTATTCAAATAATATGGCCAATTCTCGATCAAATGATCTCAAATTTTAACAAGATGTTTAAAAACAAACTGTACGGATTTGTCGCAATGAGAATCTATCAGTAAGATGGAGCCGGCGTGCCAACAAACAATGACAATGTACTATTGAAATGGCCACCACGTTCACCTGATCTGACATCATGTGATTTTTTTTTCTGTAGGGTTATGTGAAAGGACAGGTCTATATTTTACCTCATTCTACAAACCTGGAGGAATTTAAGCAGATGATCATTGAGGTGTTGGATAATGTTACGCAAGACACGCTACAGCGTGTTTGGCAGGAACTGGACTACCGACTTGATACGTGTCATCTCACATTGTCACAGATAGTGTGAATTGAACATTTGTAAAGCTTTGTGAAATCGGTTTAAAAAAAAAAAAAAACTCACATCCCTTCGAATATCTTGTTCGAATTTTGATAATAAATCGTTTTATTGTTCAACATGAAGTCTATTTCGTTTGGCTGGGGTAAGTAGTTATTCAGATATTCACATTTTAAATAATGTCAATTTTTTTTGTGGACACCCTGTATATCATTGTCTCCCATTTTTTTTTTCTCTGTCACTATTTCGTTGACTCTTAACTCTTTTCTCTTGTGCCTTAGTTTTATTCGCCCCATTCGTTCTCAAATCACTGTCATATTTTTAACTCTTTCTTCAAAGCGTGACAATCAGGGAAAAAATTCTATCTTTCTAAGCATTTTCCATTTCATCGTAAAAAAAAACAGTTTACGAAAGTCGGTCACTAAAAGTCATTTCCCATATATATATATATATATATATATATATATATATATATATATATATATATATTGAAATGACTTTTTATTATATATATATATATATATATATATATATATACTTTTAGAAATATATATATATATATATATATATATATATATATATATATATATATATATATATATAAATATATATATATATATGGGAAATGACTTTTAGTGAAATATATATATATATATATATATATATATATATATATATATATATATGGGAAATGACTTTTATGATATATATACATATATATATATATATATATATAAATGACTTTATATATATATGTATGTATATATATATATATATATATATATATATATATATATATATATATATATATATATATATATATATGAAATGACTTTTTATGCATATATAAATATTTATATATGGGAAATGACTTTTAGTGATATATATATATATATATATATATATATATATATATATAAATTACTTTATATATATATATATATATATATATATATATATATATATATATATATATATATATGTATGTGTGTACAGAAAGGAATAAACGTATGCACGCAAAAGTATAAGAACATCATCTCGGATCCAAGTTTTGTTTTCATCTGTATATTTTATGTCATCTTTTTTTTGTAGATGAATTTGGAAAGCACAAAGCCGGCAGACAAAAGACATTCACATAAAAACAGAAAAAAAAAAAACAACAAATGCCACTTTTATGTCGTATCAAAACGAAGGCTGGTTGCTCCTGAAGCAAGAAGCCCATGTTTGGTGCTTCCTTTAATAGCCATTTACGAATTGTGGAAAGCCTTGTAACATATTATTCGAAATCGTTCAGGAAGTGCAACGAACACATACGCAAATGCACACATATAAACAAACACATATACAAGCACCAACATTCCCACATACATATACTCAAGCAACTACACACACGCATACACATGCTCCAGCACACACATACACAAGCACACACATACACAGACACAAACATTTACATGCATATACAAAGCTCGCAAAAATATAAATATACAAACCAGCACATACAAATGCATGCGCATATACAAACACACATACACAGATACACACGT
>CAHIKZ030004810.1:3605000-3635000 GCA_903632075.3 Acanthosepion pharaonis | reverse complement strand
TTTATATTTAATGCATTTTTGAAATGTTAATTTTTTGTAGTTGTTTTGTGTCGTTTTGTCAATAGCACGAGACTTTATTAACGATAAAAAAACAAAAAACAAAAATGAAAGTTTTATTTATCATACGAAAAATATCTTGTTCATAATTAATCATAGATTTTCTTAAAACTAAATGACATAATCTTTATTTCTTTTCTTTTTTTGCATCCTGCAAGTGGGTTTTGTCAATGTTTGTTGCAGTAGGCAGTTGTCCTGATTAAGTCTTTGGTGGTTAGTGGAGTGGACCAGCCTTCCCCACATTCTTGTGAATCGTTAAAGAGAACTGACCTCAAAAGCTTCTCCCCCTATTGAAGTCGGTAAGTGGTCAGGGAGTGCGATGAATGTGTGTTGGATTGTTCTTCGTTTTGGTACCGGGTTTTGATCATTTATTTCGCTTATCCAACTAGTTGGTTTTGATAGATTGCTCTTTTTCGACTTACAACATTGTCTGGTCCATTAATTAAAACATGCATCCTCCAAAATTGTTGCATACAAATCACCGTTTTTAAACGAAGGTCCATTGCTCTTTAGATCAAAGGTTTCCCCTTTCTTCCTCCTAACATCCCTATAACCCCAAAGCTTCATTTTTATGTCATCTGACCAGAGAAGTAAAAATCAAAAGCTTTTATCTTTTAACGGGTGATCTTTTGCAATGTTTATACAAGCATCTGTGTACATTGTTGTTATAGTAAAACACACCTATTCTGTAGTTAATAGACTCTCCCACCTATAATAAGTAGGAGTAGTAAGAGTAAAGAGTAGCAGTCGCTCAGTGAGTTGGTCAGTCAGTCGATGTCGGACAACCGTTAGTCAGATATTAAAGTATCAGCGACCACAACTAGATTACTGCATCATTACCTATTATATCAAGTTCCTAACGTTTTGTACGTCGAACCTATTTTAGGACCGACTTAGTACAAATTGACGATGAGAATTCGAACTCATACGGAAGAAAACCACTCTACAACACTTGACGACGAGAATTCGAACTCATACGGAAGAAGAAAAACCTTTCGTTCGTCTACAACACTTGACGACGAGGATTCGAACTCATACGGAAGAAGAAAAACCTTTCGTTCGTCTACAACACTTGGCGACGAGGATTCGAACTCATACGGAAGAAGAAAAACCTTTCGTTCGTCTACAACACTTGGCGACGAGGATTCGAATTCATACGGAAGAAGAAAAACCTTTCGTTCGCCTACAACACTTGGCGACGAGGATTCGAACTCATACGGAAGAAGAAAAACCTTTCGTTCGCCTACAACACTTGGCGACGAGGATTCGAACTCATACGGAAGAAGAAAAACCTTTCGTTCGCCTACAACACTTGGCGACGAGGATTCGAACTCATACGGAAGAAGAAAAAAAACCTTTCGTTCGCCTACAACACGACGAGTTCAGACATACGAGGATTCGAACGTCTATACGGAAGAAGAAAAAAACCTTTCGTTCGTCTACAAAACTTACCGACGAGGATTCGAACTCATACGGAAGAAGAAAAACCTTTCGTTCGTCTACAACACTTGGCGACGAGCGACGAGGATTCCAAACTCATACGGAAGAAGAAAAAAAACCGTTCGTTCGCCTACAACACTTGGCGACGAGGATTCGAACTCATACGGAAGAAGAAAAACCTTTCGTTCGTCTACAACACTTGGCGACGAGGTATTCGAAATTCATACGGAGGAAGAAAAAAATTCGTTCACTCTACAACAATTGTTTAGAGAAGAAGTATCCTTAGTCTGCATGCAAGGAGACCATATTTGTGCTTTATCTGCTGAAGTCGTTGCGTTGATAGAGTGATGGCAGATTCTTCAGGATAGCGTTGGTTATAATCCTTTGTTGTGTTACAGCAATCTTCTTGCCAGCCGATAAGAAGCTATTCGTTTCTGACCACGTTTTTTTTTTTTTTTAGCATTTTGATATTGTTTTTAATTTTATTTCTTTTTAAGGCACTTCAACCAACTCTTTTATCTACTGGGCCATCTTTTCTTGGGGAATTAATCCAAAAGTGACTTGACCCAAAGCGTTGTGAGTTCAATACCTGGCCGCAACAAAGCTGAACAAAAACTTGTAGAGTTGAGTTACTAAAGGGAATTAACTGAAAGTGAGCTATCCAGAAAAGTCATGGCATGCAGAACTAGAACAATCTACCCCCGTGAACTAAATAAAGAATTCAGTTAGAAAATTCAACGTATATCACCTGAAGAACAACGGCCGAAACGTCGTGAATATGACAATAAAGATGAAGACAACAGTCCGAACATTGTAAGTAGTATAAATATAATCATGTATGTCTATCATCATTCTGGCCAGTATACAAAACTTATTACCCGCACCAAAAATTATTTATGTTTGAAGCAGGTCAACGATATACATGTTAATCTCAATCAGGTCCGTGCAAAGCCAGAATTAAGCCCGATCGAAGTCTAGGTCGCATTTCAAACTGTTGGTTAAACAATCAATGCGAACACGCCATATTTAATATTTAAAGTTTTTTCATTGCAAAAAGTTCCTACAAGAAGTGACTCCGCGGACAGCAGGAGATGGCCAGCATTAGAAATACTTTTTCTGTTTAAAGGGTTAATAGACTCGGGCCAGATGGTAAATTTAGACTGCTTTTTAATCTGTTTATTACGGTGTTCGGGGAGCGAGTAAGTTTTACCAAAAGGAATATGAACAATGTACAGCCGGTCTGAAGTTATTAAGCAAATCATATGAATCTCAATAACTCGAATTTTCATTGAAATATTTATGTTAAATTTTAAGAAATTAATTTAAATGTCAAGCACGAGCTAAATTTTTAGGTAGTTTGAACATGTTTTATTAAAGTTAGTTATTTATTTATTATTAAAAAAATCTACCAACTACATTCTGAAGTTGTTAGGCAAAATCAGAAAATCATATTTTGCTTCAATAACAAGATAATAAATCGTCAACAATTGATAAACACTTATAACAGAACAAATAACAAATATATCTATAAGTCTTTGAAACATTTAGATCTTAATATAGTGACCTTTCTTCTCAATAACAGCCAGCAATTTATTATCCAGTGATTTTGTTACATTTTTTGACTTCAGAAGGTTCAGTTTCCAATATGATCATTTATTTGTTTCCCGTAGGCTTGCTTTGCTGTCATACTGTTTATACTTTGCTGTCATACTCTTTATATAATTTAATCGTCACAATTGAACATAGATTTTCGATCGGATTCAATCAAGACTTGATGGATATCATTCCATTATTTTTTCTCCTGTAAACCTTTTATGCTAAAAAAAAAAAATAGAATCAAGAGTAACCTTAGATACATGAGAAAGAGCATCGTCGTGCATATGTACTCACTTCACTTTGAAACTGCGAGGCTGCGATTCAAAGAAGGTCTTTTCCATGAAATCGCAATGATTAGCACGGTTAACTCTGCCATGGAGAAGAAATGAATGGTCCAATAATGGTTTAGTCGAAAAATCCAATCCATATCATCATACTGCTACTTTCGTTTCATCTTCATTTAAATACAGGCTCGTCTGCATCAGATAAAATCCAACCATTTGCCCATCCATCAGGTCCATCGAATGTAAAATGAGATTCTTCTGTGTAAATTACTTTAGAAAAGTCATTTTTTATGTATTTCCTCGCCCAGTTTTGACTCTTTAAATTATTTACTTTACTGTGAGGAGTTTGCCTATGACACTTCTTGACAGAAACCCAATTTGCGAAGTATTCTAGATCTTTTGTCCTTTTTGAATCCCTCAATTTCAGCCTTTTCAAAGATCCGACTACTGGTCAAAAGTGTCTGTTTCACTATAACTCGCTTTACATCCCCCTCAAGGAGACAAGTTGTTTAAGCCTTTTCCTTTGCTTCAACTTAATTATATTTTCAACATCTCTCTTTATCATTCGATGATCTCTGCAAAGCTCCTTTGATATCGACAGTGTGAACATTCCTCTCACTCAAAAACTCTGTTTTTCAGCATTTGTTAGATTCTTCCCTTTACTCATGTTTCAACAGATATATTATGGGAAAATAGTTTTTATTAGATTTCGGAGGCCATATTAGTTAAATCGGCATAATAACTTCGGTCAGTCCATTTTCCTAAATTTCAAATATCTCAAAATATAACATTTAAAAATGAGAGATTTTACGAAGGGTTGAAATGGAATAGTTTAAATTTGACAAACATTGGTTCAGAACTTTTTGAGTTATTGAGGTTTATGTGAGTTATATAATAGCTTCAGACGGACTGAAAGTTAAAATGTAAATTGAATTTATTTAAATATTATTTTATCAAAAATGTAACCACCTTCATTTTCAACGGCTGCAACCCAACTGCGAGCAAAATATTCACAGAAATTTGAGTTGTTTCCATAAAAAAAAAATTAAAGATTGTTTTCAACTTTGTTCTTGAATGTTCTGCCACTTATAAAATCTTGTAGCGACAGAAACAAATGAAAATCTCAAGGTACTACATCTGCTGAGTACAGAGGATGTGCAAAGAGTTCCCATCCAAACGATTTTATTTTCTTGAGAGATTGTGTTACCGAGTGTGCTATACGATTGTCATACCGAGTGTGCTATACGATTGTCATACAGGAGAATAAACCTTTTTTCTGTTTACAAGGCAAAACACTTTCGATATAATGCTTCGTTTACCCGATAAAGTTGCTGCCGTTAAACACCTGAAGCAATGGTCCTTCCATGTTCCAATAAATCGTAATGGACGACATTTTCATATTCTACAATAAATAAAGCAAGAAATTTTGTAGATATCGTCCTGGTTTCTCATTTTGTGATAACCACTGTCTTTTTTGTTTTCTGTCGGCACGCGAAACCCATATTTCATCATAAAAATGAAAGCTTGACATTCAAGGTTAAAAGATTGCTTTAGATAGTGGAGGGTTCTGCTATGTTCTTGAACGAAAGTTTATGTTGACTATTCTTTCTTTTGAAGTTTTCCCAATTAAACTCTGAAATACCCTATAAACGACACACTGTCGGACAGAAAATATGATAAAATAATTCTAGAAACAGTTTCCTACCATTCAACCTTGGTTCCGTTTGGTTAGTTGACCCGTAATTCATAGCAGTGAAATACGTAAATAATTTCTGAACAGCCTAATATTTTTTGGAATAACTACTAAATAAACATGCCTGAGGTAATTGAAATAACTTAATTGGATTCTTTGCCTTATCGATATTTCTCACCAAAGGACCCTACCTTAAATCTTACAGGGAGAGGATGGCAGTTGACCTATCTGCAACTCAAGTGCCCTGGATTTGTTTCACCAGGAAACGGAAGGAAAAAAAAAACATACGAGAAAAGCCAAATGGCGTCTCACAATCTTAATACCGTATTTCACGATATATAATGAATACAACACACATTATTTTTTTTTTTAAGAAAAAAAAAAATTAAACGTTTATAAAATAATTAAAAATAACAGAAAGCAATAAAATTTAAAACAGAACAAAACATGCGTAAGTTGTAAAATTCAAATGTGTAAATAAAATTTATTCCACAATATTGTACGTCGGATCTAACGACGTTTCCCTTGGCCCATGGGGTGTACGCAGGTTCGAATCTTGTCAGAGAGAGCATGTTTTTCTTTAATAAGATTTCTCGAATGTTCAGGCCGGTTGACGAAAATAAATAAATGTACTGTTTAATAAATAAACAGAGCGTCTACTCAAATATGAGTATCGACTAAAAAAATAACATTTAACGTTTTAAAATCTGTCGGATTAATAAACGAAAAATCCGTTACTTCTTTAGATATATATATATATATATATATATATATATATATATATATATATATATATATATATATATATGGGTAAATAGCAGAGTAGACTGGGTCCTATAGCTTTTGATGGTAACCGATCTAGGAGAAAGAGAACTATGAATACAAAAATCCCAACTATGGGTTAAACAGTCTCACCAACCCGCAATTGGCTAAATAATGTGAGTACGACTAACCCTAAAAAGACTTAAGAAGGAGTTACTCCAACAGTTTATATTGTATATATATATATATATATATATATATATATATATATATATATATATATATAAATTATAATTAATTATAATATTTTAGGCAACAATAATTAAATAAACAATTTTTAACACAATCTTATAACGTTCAGAACATATTAGTTTATATATATCAGAAATCTAATACGCCTAACAAAAATACGTAAATTACTAAAATTTAACCCATTTGAAGGCGATTAGATTATTGCAAAGAAAGTGCTCAATATCAAAAACAGAGCAACAGTAATCAAGATAACGAAAACTTCAAAAGACTTATCTTTTGACCGACTTCAGGTTTCGCAGAAATAGTGGTTATCACAAAACGAGAAACCAGGACGATATCAACAAAAGTCCTTATGTCCGGTAGAATATGAAAATATCGTCCATTACGAGCTGATGGAATATGGAAGGACCATTGCTTCAGTTGTTTAACGGCAGCAACATTATCCGTTAGCACATATCATATATAAATAGGCTGTATAAGTTCCATATACAGCCTATTTAAATATGATATGTGCTAACAGATTTCCAAGAAATTTCAAACATGTTCGTTGTTAAAAAAAAAGAAAACAAAGACATTTAAAATTTAATGAATTTAATAGATCGATCAAACATCGAAACCTGAACTTATTTTACATAAGTCTTTTTGCATATCTTTACACACACATATATACATATATATATATATATAGGGAGAGAGAAAGAAAGTGAGAGAAAGTGAAAGAAAGGCATAAAGAGGCAGAGGGAGAGTGAGAATTAATACAAATATAAAGCTTGTTACTTAGCTGAGTGGTGTTACGTTCAGCATCCCAACTCCAGATTTTATAGAATCACCCTCCAGAAATCACTCGGCCCATTCGTAAGGAGGTATTAGCAATGGATTGTTCAGGGGGTATTGAAGAAAAGCCAACAAATGATTTTAAAAAAAATTCTCATGTTTTGCTATTTGATAAGCGGGGTCGAGACGAGAACTTTTCAACCTCTTCTTTCTCAAATATATATATATATATATATATATATATATATATATATATAAAGAGAGAGGTAAGATGAACTAGTTACAATTAGCAAAACAAGTGGAAATTGGCGTCTTTCGAGAAATAACGTCTCCTTGTTTTAAATCAGAAATGTCTGTCTATGCAGAACAAATATTTTCCTGAAATACAATTTAGTCAACTTAAAAGCAATCATGTACAAACCTACTCACACGCGAGCAAATAGACATATACGTTGCTAAACAATGTTCAAAAAGTAGCATCTTGTGCTATAGGTGTGGCCCAGTAAGTAAATGTAGACAAAAACTTTGTGAAACGCATATGTAACCATGTCACATACTTCTCCAGGAATAAGAATTTGAACATGATGTATATAACAATATGACAAGCGCCAACAATCCTTTAT
This sequence comes from Acanthosepion pharaonis, assembly GCA_903632075.3. Lineage (NCBI taxonomy): Eukaryota > Metazoa > Mollusca > Cephalopoda > Sepiida > Sepiidae > Acanthosepion > Acanthosepion pharaonis. The sequence continues at coordinate 3,627,519 of CAHIKZ030004810.1, read as the reverse complement.
TTGCTGAGTCAACTGAGAAAACATTTTTTTCAAAGATATGAAATAATACTCGGACGAAATGTGTTGTACGTTGGCAGAGGGAATTTGGTCAGTCTTTTCATATGCACGAGTGTTTGCGTCCAAAACAGAGCAACATTTCAGATGTCTAATGAACGATCTAAAAAAAAAAAGGTTCTATGTCCGACCCATTTCACAGATCTATATTCTGGTATTCTTGAAAGACTGATCGAGTCGGAAATGCATTTGCCCGTAGAAAATCATTATCTTTCTTCTTCTTCTTCTTCTTCTTCTTCTTCTTCTTCTTCTTCTTCTTCTTCTTCTTCTTCTTCTTCTTCTTCTTCTTCTTCTTCTTCTTCTTCTTCTTCTTCTTCTTCTTCTTCTTCTTCTTCTTCTTCTTCTTCTTCTTCTTCTTCTTCTTCTTCTTCTTCTTCTTCTTCTTCTTCTTCTTCTTCTTCTTCTTCTTCTTCTTCTTCTTCTTCTTCTTCTTCTTCTTCTTCTTCTTCTTCTTCTTCTTCTTCTTCTTCTTCTTCTTCTTCTTCTTCTTCTTCTTCTTCTTCTTCTTCTTCTTCTTCTTCTTCTTCTTCTTCTTCTTCTTCTTCTTCTTCTTCTTCTTCTTCTTCTTCTTCTTCTTCTTCTTCTTCTTCTTCTTCTTCTTCTTCTTCTTCTTCTTTTCTTCTTCTTCTTCTTCTTCTTCTTCTTCTTCTTCTTCTTCTTCTTCTTCTTCTTCTTCTTCTTCTTCTTCTTCTTCTTCTTCTTCTTCTTCTTCTTCTTCTTCTTCTTCTTCTTCTTCTTCTTCTTCTTCTTCTTCTTCTTCTTCTTCTTCTTCTTCTTCTTCTTCTTCTTCTTCTTCTTCTTCTTCTTCTTCTTCTTCTTCTTCTTCTTCTTCTTCTTCTTCTTCTTCTTCTTCTTCTTCTTCTTCTTCTTCTTCTTCTTCTTCTTCTTCTTCTTCTTCTTCTTCTTCTTCTTCTTCTTCTTCTTCTTCTTCTTCTTCTTCTTCTTCTTCTTCTTTCTTCTTCTTCTTCTTCTTCTTCTTCTTCTTCTTCTTCTTTCTTCTTCTTCTTCTTCTTCTTCTTCTTCTTCTTCTTCTTCTTCTTCTTCTTCTTCTTCTTCTTCTTCTTCTTCTTCTTCTTCTTCTTCTTCTTCTTCTTCTTCTTCTTCTTCTTCTTCTTCTTCTTCTTCTTCTTCTTCTTCTTCTTCTTTCTTCTTCTTCTTCTTCCTTCTTCTTCTTCTTCTTCTTCTTCTTCTTTCTTCTTCTTCTTCTTCTTCTTCTTCTTCTTCTTCTTCTTCTTCTTCTTCTTCTTCTTCTTCTTCTTCTTCTTCTTCTTCTTCTTCTTCTTCTTCTTCTTCTTCTTCTTCTTCTTCTTCTTCTTGCTAAGTCTCAAAAAAACACTATGTAAAATTCATTTTTTTTTTTATCTATATCACGACAAAAATTTAGTTGATGTGTAAAAAATAACCGCAAAATATTTTTGATTTACTTAAGATAGAATGATCTATATTATGACATGTCTCTAATTTGTATTTAGATAGATTGTATTAATTTCCAAATTTTCTAGTTGAATTGTTCACCTATATTGCATATGATCCAATATTGTACAAAATTAGGTTACAATAAAATTATATATGAATGCTACCTTATGAAAATTGAGATGTAGTAGATTGGGGGTGGCTGTATCATAGATTCGGGGGTCATTATAGATGGATGGAGGCACTACGGGACCCCCTTTGCTCCGGTCCTTCATACGAGTTATGGGCGTTTTGAATTTCAACTTTCTTCAATTTCTGACGGGAATCATTTAAAATATAACAAATATAATTTGAATAATAAATTTGAATTTAAATTTAAATAATTTGAATTATACTTGTGATAGATATCTCCTCTCTTAGTTTATGTATTATGCTTGAAACTGACTTTTACGTCAAGGTAATATAGGTATCAAACTACATTTAATCTTATTCGCCTGTGCATGCTTTCAGATTAAAAGAAAAATGCCCTGTACATTCATTAAACATAAAACGTATATTGCACAAATCACCGTATTCAGAGAAGTTAATATTTTTTTACGTGTCTGGTTTGATCACAAATGCAAGATAAAGATCGAAAATTTTGAACTTTTGAAATGTTAACAGAAAGAAAAAGAATTAAATACGAGAAAGAAAGAAAGAAAGAAAGAAAGAAAGAAAGAAAGAAAGAAAGAAAGAAAGAAAAGGAAGAAATAAGAAGAGACGGAGAAAGAAAGAAATCAGTGAAACAAAGAAATACATTAATAGATGAAAGAAAGAAAGAAAGAAAGAAAGAAAGAAAGAAAGAAAGAAAGAAAGAAAGAAAGAAAGAAGAAAAAAGAAAGAAAGGATTTGCTAATCAAATATTGCTTACACTACAGGCAAGGAAGGAAGGAATGAAAGAAAGAAAGAAAGAAAGAAAGAAAGAAAGAAAGAAAGAAAGAAAGAAAGAAAGAAAGAAAGCGATAGAAGAAAGAAAGGAATAGAAGAGACAAAGAAGAAAGAAAGACAGATAGAAAGAATGAAAGAAACTTATAGAAGAGACAGAGAAAAAATGATGACTAAATAGAAGACACAAAGAAAGAAAGAAAGAAAGAAAGAAAGAAAGAAAGAAAGAAAGAAAGTGAAAGAAGAAACGAATAAATAAATAGAAGAGACAAATAAAGAAAAAAACAAAGAAAGAAAGAAATGAACAAATAAAAAATCAAAGAAGGGAACTAATGAATTAAGTAAAAAAAATGAATGAATAAGGAAAAGGGAAAAACGAAATGAAAATCAAAATATAAACTTTAAGAAGAATTCCGGAAAATCAAATGAAAATGAAAGAAGTCGTGTAAAACATGAAGGAATGATTGAATAAAGAAAGAAAGAAAGAAAGAAAGAAAGAAAGAAAGAAAAAGAAATTATAAAAGAAACAGAATACTAAAAGAAGTATTGAAGAAAGTTAAAATTAAAAAGGTAAGCGAACGAGCCATGCTTTACTGACCATGCTGAAAAGCCACACCTAAATGTTTAGCCAAAAATCTAAAAAAAAAAAAAATACTGAAAAATTGTTCAACATTTGAATTCACTCCTTTCTTCGTCTCTGGGTTCGTCGCTTGACACCCAACCCCCTAATCCATTCTCCTCTGCCATCACCATCTTTTTGCCTCTTTGTTCTTCGATTCTGACAGGGCGTCTGGGGACGCTACAAAGATTTTGTTGGGGGTCAAAGAATGAGTCGAGCGTCAACGATTTGTGCAGAAAACTGTCTGCGGTCTGCGGACGCCGGTGACTGGAAATGCGATCTTCCACATCTGGAGCTCATCGCCAACGAATGTTGACAAAACTCAAATAGATAGATAGATAGATAGATAGATAGATAGATAGATAGATAGAGAGAGAGAGGGGGGGGGAGAGAAGCGGTATTATCGCTAAAGAAATCATTCTTGCACCGCAAAAAAATACGCATTCACACAAACATGACAGGCCTCGTATTATTTGGTGTTAACTGTCTATCATATATGCGTATCTATATTCATACTCAATGAGTGACGTGTGCGAATATAAATTTCATTCACACGTACACATACCAGAGATTAGATTCCAAGAATTTAGGAGTGATTTCCACATTTAGTATTTACCCGCTTATGACCAGCAGGATACGTAGGAAAGGCCTGTTTTCCAGATCGGCTACAGGAGAAATATAGCAACCCGGGGGAACTCCGGTTTTACTACATTACCTCTTCTCAAACTCTGGGGGTTTCATTAGATAGGGAGGTTATCAGAGAACTTATGTCTTTTCAGTAGTCTTTGTTACATAGGCATTAGTCGATTCCTCAAGAAATTAGGGTTATAACGTAAGGCTACTATCGAAGAAAGATTTATTCTCCCATTTGTATTTCCCCCATTATGAGCATTACTATATTCGTGGTATAATAACACCGGAATGAAATGGCTAAAAGGAAAAGGAATGACAAACATGTTTTGTTCTCAGACATACAAAAAACTATATTCACATATATATAAGTGTCCCACACGGAGAAAAATGCATATATATATCTACCCAGCAAAACATATTGTAAGGAGAAACAAAAATGAAGTGTCATACTTATAACATGGAAATATTCCTGTGTTTCGAAAAAACATTTTTAGGATTCCAGATTCAAAAGATGCAGATTTCTCTGTGTCCCAGGCGAGGACATATTTCACGAACGAGAAACACCGAATCTTGGGTTTTTTTGATGACTGCGAGATGGAGTTATATCTGGGAAAGATATATCCCCAAATGGAAACGTTACCTTGATCTTGTAAGCTACCGAAGAGGTTGATTTAGCCTCAGAAAGAAGAAAGCAATCTCACGTGGTGGCTGCTGTAAACAAACTGAATTTGCTTGACGCTGTCTTCACTTCATAGAGTGACCTCATTAAGCGTCCGTCACATGACCCCCGTGACTTATCTCCAGCAAAGGGAGATAATCGCCTTCTGTATACTTACATGTGTTTTGTAAGTTTTCTTGCTATGCCGTGACGGTCCTCTGCTCCGACCGTCAGAGACCACTTCATTAAAGAGGAAGTGTTTTGAAGGACCTACTATTCTCACCAGATGGCCTACCAATCTCATGTGAGATTTTACAGGATAGCTTCTATGCTTCCAACGGTGGGTGGAGAACTTCTGTGTTTGTGTGGAGGTCACCCCAGTTCATATTTAGAGTAATGAAGAATTAACACTCATGAAAGCGTTCGAGGAAGTGGGAATGGCAGAGTTGGTCCCATAAACGAGATTAGACAACACACTGGTTGTGTAAACTCTTACGTCTGTGTATTTCTTTGATTTCGCCTTGCTTCAAACATTAATATAAACTACCAAAGTGTTGTTTGATTTTGTTAGTCTATGTATCTCTATTGGCGTCAGACAGTATTTTATCCTCTTTAAAATACTGTAAGTTATAGGAATAAATATAGTAAATAAATATTAAGCAATAAATGTGAATTAAAGTTTTCTTCATATTATCGCCACTTCATTTAAAATTAACTTCAAGTCAAGTTAGTGTATAAAAAGTGTTTCATTAAGACGGATCAAAATCAGCAGTAAATAAATCAGTGTTATTGGTGAAAATTTATTTATTTCTCTATTGGATCATGTTATTTAAGTCATAGCAATTATGTGTGAAAAATAATATCGCCCAAGCCAAGGCTTCGGCTGCACACCTTCACTCGATGGTCAAAATTTTTGATGACGTCTCTGCATAGTTGTTCCTCGGTCTCACCACTATGCCTTATTATCTCACCCTTCAGCTGTTGAATTGTTGTTGGCTTGTTGACATAGACCTTATTTTTGAGATGAACCCAAACGAAGAAATCTAAAGGAGTCAAGTCGCACGATCGTGGTTGCCAACTGATTTCGCTGTTTCAAGAGATGATGCCACCTGGGAACTTATTGCATTTCTGTTTGAATGTCCATTTTTGTAATAGGCTTCGATTAATTCAACACGTTGTTCGATTGTTAATCTTTACATGGTTGAAATTGTCAAAGACTTCAGTTGTTAAATCTGAAAGAAAAAGAAAAAAATTATTAGACGCTTAAACTTAATTCACATTTAAAATCGGTCCACACTTTAACAAACTTTATTATCAAACACTATATCAAACTCTGGGATAAATATCATATAATAACAGCCAATGGTGAAGAGACGCTTTGAAAGCGGGCAATGCAGTCTATGATGACAGTTAACGGTAGCGAGAAAATCCTGAGAAAACAATTCAATCGACAAATAAGATATTTAAAATATATTTATTTGTAAATTAACTCAATTCTTTATTTCGTTTTGGAGAATTCATCGATCACCGTGTTGTAGAAAATATCGTCACCACTCTATGACTTCTACAAAAAAAATTCCTGGGTATGACGACAGACTACATCAGACAGCAAGGCCGCTAATCAGGAAATTAGAGATTTTGAGGAGTGTGGAACTACCTCTTAATTGATGCTGTTCACAGGTCCACCCTCACCCGAGGTGGTAGCACCTGTTAGGGTCCCAGCTATGGGCAAATCGTGAACCTCCAAAGAAAACTCTATGAAAGTATAAAAATGCATTTTTATAGCAAAAATACCAGCAATACATTATTATATTTGAAAATTACCAACAATACCTATTTATAATAAAATTACCAACAATTCATATTTAAAGCAAGATGACCAACAATACATTTTATCTGTAGCTTAAGTCATAAAATTCTGTTCAAAATATTTGGATTTTGGCATTAAATATCCAATACAGGTTGATATACCGCTAAACAGGATCAGCTCAGCAATCTTTTAAAAAATGGCTTTCATCATGGAAATGAAAACCAAATTACTCTATCTTCATTTTGGAAACTAGAAGTTTAATAAATTGTTGTTTTCTTCTTTCTTTTACTAAGCCCTAACCTTCTTTCAATCGTTTTCTTTGTGCATGAGAGTAGTTAGTTTCACCTATCGTCCGGTTCACACTCCTCTCTGGACTTTTGAACAGGGTTTATCCTTTGTTTCCTGTTTAAAAATGCGTTTCCGGTTCCTTCACCTCTGTACTTTTAACGTCTCCGCCTGGCTCTGAAATTTTATTTTGTCATTATTATTATTTTTTATTTTCCCAATAAGAGTAGATAGATTTGTCTATCGTCCGGTTCACACTCCTCTCCGGTCTTTTGAACGGGAGTAGATGTTCATCCCTTGCTTCTTGTTTAGGATTGGGTTTCTACTTCCTTAAACTCTATACTCTCAACGTCTCCGCCTAAACTTTGAAATTTTATTCGCTAATTAAATCTTAACATCTTCAAGTCTAGAATTAGCTATCTTTCCTGTTATCTTGACCTTTCTTACGTTAATACAACTCCACACAGTAACCCTCTATCTTGAGTGGCTCTTGGGCCTTGTATTGGGTGAACGTTAATAAAAAATATACTGGCACAAGACTGGTAAACGAAAGCAGATTTTCTTTGCCTTTGGTTACAATATAATTATACGTGGTTGCACAGGAGAGAAACCTTTAAAACTAGGCATTTAAAAAGTCTTACTCTATAACGATCTTTAACACAGTTGTACTCTGTCAGGATAAATCAAGACTTAGGCAAGGGAGGTAATCACCTTGTAAATGAAAAGTGTCACCGAATTCCAATGCCATCGATAGAAGAAACGAAAAAAGAAATAGGTGTAATTATCCTTTAAAAAATCACCCAAGATATTTTTTGCCTCATGTGACTTGCAACGATAAAAAAAAAGTACATTTTCCTCAAGAATAGTTGAGTACGTGTCCAGTTGGCTCCCAAAAGTGAGCTTCGAACGACAATCTAAATCAATATCGAGCGACGACTTGCAACATAACATATTTGAGTTTGATACTCGCAGATATTTGATAAAGGTAGGCAAAGAACATCACCAGGGCTGCATTAGAGTAATGATTAGACAATGGTTAGATTGGTTGGTTGTTTTTGTTTAGCGGCATATCAACACCTCTATGGGTTATTTAATGCCGAAATCAAAATATTTTGAACGCAATACAATGGTTAGAGAATATCATGGTGAGTAATTGTATGCGTGGAGACGGTTTTGTTTCGTTGTTATGGGAATTATGGAGAGTTTTATCTAGAAAAATACAACAATAGGCTCCCATATCATACGAAACGCTTGTGGGTTTCTCTGCATGATAACGTCTTTTTCAGCGCGCCCACGTCGCTACTGAATATGACAAAAGGTCGAGGGTTAAAGTGTGTTTAATGGCAATAACGTGGAAAATTTTCACAAGCTCCTTCGGTACTTGATATTTTGGAGACGCCTCAGCCGCCAGGAAATAAACCTAGCCCCGCTCCTGAAAGAGAGGTATTGTCTGAGGAAAGGTTCCCTGTAGCCTGGGCTTAATATTTCTGATACTCCCCCGTTATGTGACAGCTACAGGCTATTGATAATGATTAACATTGCATTTAAATTTTGATCTTCAGTATTTTTAATGCAATCTCAAAGGTTATCTTCTTTTTTCTTAATTCTTGTTCTTTTATTATCCTCTCTCCTTAATAGTAGCTTTTTCTCGTATTCTCTAACACCCAGTAACCGCTTACGTCTTAGAGACTTTGTTGGCTTGCTTGAAGAGAGATTAAGAAAATAATGCAATGCCAATCTCCACGTTCTGCCTTTCTGTTCTTTTATTGTCCTTTCTCCTCAATAAAGTGCTCTCACTCTCTTCCGTTACTAGTAGCCACTTGCGTCTTAGTGGCATTATCGCCTTTCTTGGAGTAAAATGATTTTTTTTTTTAAAGTAGCATTGAAGTTAATAAACACTGAGGGATTGGTGTGACATCATGGTGCGATTGTTTGACCTCAGCATCACCGAAAGATTAAACTGTCGAAAAAATAACCCTTGACACAATAATAGGAATGATCTTGAAAATATGACAGAATTTCGGATGTGCGGTGATGTAATGGATATCGGCTCGGCATAAGAAATCAGTCGGATTCGTTACATTTACTTACCCCTGGGGAAGGTATGAATCCTCTTCTTCCCCATCCAGCTGGGAATCCATCTCTTCTTCTCCAGCTTCTTCTTCTGGGTCGAGTAGTCTTGGTTGGTAACCAGTCCAAGTAAAAGAAAAACTCTAAATGAAATCAACCTGGAGAGGGTTGGTCTCTGCCAAGATGTCTTACCCAAGACACACCTTTGCTGCTACGGCTTCAGTACATGTGTATCCCCTCAAGCTTTAAGGGTCTCGTAACCGTACGAATTTAGGAGGAAATTCCGTTGCAATCTAATTGCATCAGTGCCTCGCAGACATGATGCTGTATTTAAAAATGCCAGTGACTGCATAATTATTTAATCTTTTATATATATTTTTTTCAGTTATTTTAACCCAATAAAGGCAATAAAGCCACTAGGATGCAAGGATTTACTGAGTGTTAGAGAATATGAGAAGAAAGCACTATTAAGGAAAGAGGATAATAAAAAGGCAAGAATTAAGAAGATAGAAAATGACAATTGACATTGCATTTAAACTTTTGAAAAAGAAACTTGACTGAGAAGCAGGAAGAGATTTCTACAAACGAAAAGTGGGAGAAGAAAAACGTTAACATAGAAATTACTTATATCTAGTCATTTCAACTGAAAATGCTGAGACCTAGCAGCCAATCTAGTATTGTGCTTAAACTCATAAATTTCATAGCGGAAAGTTCATCAAAATATTTGCCATAAAAAGAATTTATAGAAAAGGAACAGGGAAGCGACATGACAACGGTTGGAAAGTGATTGGCGTCGAGATGTCAGGCCAGGACCAATAACATTGTGGATTCTTCTTTGTATTTTATCAAGAATCTCTAAATATATAAAAGGAGTACAGCAGTATAGATATGACAGCAATATTCAAAGCAATGGTGAATATTTGTACGTATTTGTTTTCTTTTGAAAATGCCAGATAATTGGCATGGCAGTAATTTTGACAAATGTGCTACAGTGGCTAAGTCATAAACGTTAAAATATATATCAATATATTTATCATTATTGTCATCATCTTCAGTCTCATCTTCAGTCCCATCTTCTTGACAGGGTGTGGATGTATGGTCGCTGCGCAACAGAGCAGCTGACTACTTCCCTCTAATTATCTGGGTTGAAAGCCGATGAGATACTCACGCGAAATTGACATAAGCAATCAGAGCTAGCGGAGTCCATTCCTCTTCAGGTCAAGATTTCTGTCCCGCAATGCCATTTCATCACCGCACTGACTGAATACATGGCCTTTATGGGTGCCAAGTCTATCCTCTGTGTCGACCGTTGATTTCAATCTAGGAAGCTCTCTGTCCAGCAATGTCATCTCATCACCGCAATGACTACATATGTGTTCCCAATCTATCCTCTGTGCTTACCGTCTCTGTCCGGCAATGCTGTTTCATCACCGCTCTGACTGAATATATAGCACATATGGGTGCGCAGTTTATCTTCAGGGATGACCGTTGACTTTACTTTAGAAGGTTTTCTGTACAGCAATGTCGTTTCACTACCGCACTGACAACATACGTAGCCCATATGGCTGCACTATCTATCCTCTGTGCTGGCAGTTCTCTGTCCAGTAATGCCGTTCCATAATCTTAGACTGCATACTTAGCCCATATTGGTGCCAAGTTTCTCCTCCGTGTTGTCCGTCTCTGTGCAGCAATGCCGTTTCACCACTGAACTGAATTTATACGTAGCCCATGTAACTGCCCAGTATATCCTCCGTGCTGGCCATCTCTGTCCAGTAATGACGTTTCTTCATCTCAATGACTGCATACGTAGCCCATACGTGCACTCTCTCTATCCTCCGTACTAACGGTCTCTGTCCAGTAATGCCTTTTCATCGCCGTAATGAATGCATACGTAGCCCATATGTTTAACCAGTGTATCGTCTGTGCTTCCAGACTCCGTCCAGCAATGAGGTTTCATCATCTCAATGAAGGCATCCATAGCACATATATGGATGCTATCCTCCATCTACGAAAATCGCTGTCCAACAATGCTGTTTCATCATCGTTTTGACTGCACATGTAACCTATATGGGTGCCCTGTTTAACCTCCGTGCTGACACCCTCTGTCCAGCAATGACGTTTTTTCACCGTACTGACTGCATAGGTAGCCCTTATGAGTGCCCTGTCTATTCTCCGTGATGATCGCCTCTGTTGTCCAGCAATACCGTTTTACCACGGCATTGACAGCCTACGTAGACCGTATGTGTTCCCAGTCTATCCTCCGTGCTGACCGTCTCTGTACAGCAATGTCGTTGCATAATTGCTGTGACTGCATACGTAGCCCATATGGGTGCCTAGTCTATAGTCCGCACCGACCGTTGACTTTAGTCTAGGAAACTCTGTTCAGCAATGCCGTTTCATCACCGCACTGACTGCATACGTAGTCCCATATTGGTGCTCCATCTATCCCAATGTACCAGATTGTCGCTGATCTTACAAGAAGTTTGATCCGTTCTTTGACATCAAATATTTTTTTACAGTGGGTAAGCCGTTTTCTCTAGAGTAGATATTAATTAAAAGGGCAAAAATATACTTAAATTTGTGCTTGCTTTATAGGATATGAAGAACTAATGCATCAATGATAATAATACCATACCCCCCAAATGTTGTAAATTTGAAATGTGGGTCAGAGTGCGTGACTCACTCAATTATATAAGAAAAATGAATGCGGAACTGGTATTGCAAATTAATTTTCAAGCTAAGTACATTCAGTGTATAATTATATGAAAATACTGAAGAAAATCACTCTAAGTACAAAGGCAAATATGTGCACGCATGAATAAGCATTATACATTTGTATGTAATTATGGCTTTGTGTGTATATGCGGGCGAAAGAGTGAATGCAATATATATATGTGTGTGTATGAGTGTGCGTAAGACTATATGTATTGCGTATTAAATATGGATGTATATGCATGTGTAAGAGTGAATACATTGCAGCTATTTTCAGTCATAGAAAACAAATATCTGTGTTTTCTCTCGAACACATTCACATACATGCACAAAAAACATATGAATCAATGAATCCACACACACACACACATATATATATATATATATATATATATATATATATATATATATATATATATATATATGAAAACAAAAGTAAAATTGACCTTAGCGAGGCGTTTCGTCCTCTAAATGGTTTTATCAAAGCAAATGTAATGATTTTATTTTGTAACAAGTATTTTATACAAGAGCAGAAATGTTACTGTTTTATTTTTATTTTTTGTGTAGGAGTGCTCATGAATATATATCAGGTTAGCGGAAAAAGTCAGACAAGTTCATGGACCTGAGGTGATACAGTTCAATGTCTAACAACGAAAGTGAGTAGAAGACTTTTTAAAATTACATATATATATATATATATATATATATATATATATATATATATTAATTTTGTAAGATAATTGGAAAATATTTTTGCTATGTCATTTTTCACTGGTTATCCGGTGGGATCATCAGCAAAGGAATTTTATTTCAAAACAACAAATATCATAGTCATACCTTAACGGATCATCAAATGAGACATTTAAAAACGATGAATTCGAAATAGCATGGTCAAAGCTGTTGTATTTGCATAGTTCTCGGTGGATCGGCATCCATATACGAATATAGCTGCTGAAAATCTCTCGACTCGATTCGCTTTCCAAAATATTAGCATCAGATGTATTTTAGATGGTTTTCTCTGCCAAGAGAGTTTTTAGAACCCCTCCTATATGTTGTCTTTTTTCGGACCTTTTCAGTGCTCCTTGTATTTGTTAGTAACCTTTCCGGAAATTTTCTATACGCCCTCGTATTTCCTTGTGCTCTTTCGTCACTTTTTAGCACCCACTCATATACTCGTGCACTTTTTTCTATTTCCGAAGTTTTCATCACTCCGGATGTGGCATAAGTATTTACCCTTTATTGAAACATAATGAATAGTCTATCTGTCGGCAATTGAGCTAGCTCCTGCAGAGGGCTCTTGATTGGGTCTTCGACTTGTTCGGGAGTTTGAGAATCCCTATGCCTTTGCATATTCCCAACATTGGAAGCGCTCCTGGCTGCCTGTTTGATCTGGGTTTTCTTTTGCACAGGTCGCTGCAGCCTTGTCTCCTTTGATTGCAATCTGGTCCTCTGTTGACGGAGACTTTTTCTTGCGAGGCATAATACTGTCGTATGCGATAGGCAACAATAAACTACAGAAGAACTCAAAACTGATCACTGCATTTAAGTATTGCATTAATATTTGAGCTTACCTTTTAAAAGTGTAACGATAATTCTTCTAATTAATTTCAAGACAATTTGATGTACGTAGGTCCTTACTTTCCGTACAAACAATTATTTTTATTATCTGGGTGATTTTTGCTGGATTTCGCAATTAATTTCAATTATTTTCAGATTTATTTCCAAGTAATAAAAATTGTTATCCTACAAAAAAATCGCAAAAAATCACGTAAAAAATCACCGAAAACAATCAGAGTAATGAAAACTTGGGAATCCCAAATTTCAGGATTGCAGGTACGGATCTGTCCGGAATGTTTATAATTTGTCCACGGAGTCGGTTGATTCCAAAATGTTAAGGTATGTTGGGCTACGGCCTCTCGCAGTAAAATTGGAAAAGTGTGACACACTGATATTCTTCTCTTCTTGTAACGGCATTAGCCCGGGGTGGGTTGAGCCAGATCCAATATTGGAGTTTCATGGGAATTTGGAATTCACAAACGGTCCCCAAACCCGCATGTATAGCACATAAGATTTGATTAAAGTGGTGAAGGTTTCGTGCAGAACCATCCACACTTTTTGAAGGACCGAATACAGAGACCTGGTGCACTACGCCCCTTCCGCAGGTTTTGAATTCAGAGTTTTCCTTCTCCTAGACCAATTGCCATCTAAGTCTATAAAACCCAGTCTATCCTGCTATTTACACATAGCTGGAAGGAGAAGAAGAGGATTCACACCTTTCCCGAGGGCATTAGCACGTAAGTGAATGTAATGGATTCGACTGGAATTCGAACGTGGCTCTCCGATTCCTCAATCCAAGCCGCTATCCATTACTCCACAGTTCCACCTCACTGATATCCGCATTTATTTATATAGATTTAAAAATCAATTTAGACATAATATTCGTCAAAGTAATTTCACATTTTGTATAAACCATCCTGACATGGTTGAACTTTAATTAAATATGCCGGCTCAAACAAAACGTGATCAGTTTGTCGCATTAAAAATGGCTGAAGAATGAAGAATTGTGAGGTGATAAAACATTTGAATATTAGCACAAAAATGGTTTAATATCTAGAAAATGTTTTTTTTTTCTTTATGTGCCGTGTCTCCTCAGGGCGTAGGCGACCATGGCTCTCCACACCTTCCTGTCACTTGTAGCTTTAAATAAACTTTGTCTTTCTGTTAATCCTCATAAACACTGTTCCGTCATACAGTTACTCAAGCTCATTAAGTACGTTATACGTTTTTTTCCTCTGTCCCTCTTGCCCCCTATCTGTCCCGTGTGTATTGAATTTTCCAAGCCCTCTTTCCTCATTATATAAGCCAGAAACTTCAACTTCCTAATGTTAAGTATAAGTTTCCTTTTTGCTTCCATTTTCTCCAAAATTTTGTCATTGCTTACATGTACGGTCCACGGTATCCTCAGCATCCTTCTGTAGAACGATGCTTCAAATCTCCAATTCATCTTTGAGATCGTCAAGCACTAACTGCCATTCAGGATGAGGACGGATATCACATAGTTGTTTATAATCTTTTCCTTGTTTCTAGAGATTTTTTCTTAGTATTCTGCTTATCTTTTGGAACAATTTTCAGGAAAATAGGTTTATCGAGTCCAGTAGTTGTTATTGATCTTTCTAGTATTGATGAGGTTTTCCTTCTGAACCTTTTATTTGAACTAGTGTAGAATGTTTTGATTATGTCATTCTCTTCGAGTTGTATATGCTATCCATTTTAGTTGTTGCTGTTGGTAATCCTTGAATGCTGTGGTTTCTATTGTTTGGCACCTTTCTTTGTTTGCGATTGTCTAGCGCCAGTTCACAATGTTTAAAGAAGGATGGTTTTTGTTAACACGCTCAGACTTTATTCGTTGAAAGCCATTTTTAACCATTGATCTTAGGAAGCGGTTGTATACAGCTGACAGATTAGATATTCCTGATTGGGGTTGGCTCCAAGCATGACGTTCATATGAAAGTCTCGACTGACGAGGCTTTTTAAGAATATGTCTCTAAATTTCAAGTTCATATGCTTGTATTCTCTCCGAAATTTTCAGCACCCCTCATATATTCTTATACATTTTCCGAAATTTTCACCCCTCCCCATATATTCTTATACATTTTCCGAAATTTTCAGCACCCACCTCATATATTCTTACGCATTTGCCGAAATTTTCAGCACCCCCCCATATATTCTTATGCATTTTCAGAAATTTTCAGGTACCCCATATATTCTTATGTATTTCCGAAATTTTCAGCACCCCCATATATTATTATGCATTTTCAGAAATTTTCTCCCCTCCCCATATATTCTTATACATTTCCGAAATTTTCAGCACCCATCTCATATATTCTTATACATTTTCCGAAATTTTCAGCACCCTCCACATATATTCTTATACATTTTCCGAAATTTTCAGCACCCACGTCATATATTCTTACGCATTTTCCGAAATTTTCAGCACCCCCATATATTCTTATACATTTCCGAAATTTTCAGCACCCCCCATATATTCTTATACATTTTCAAAATTTTCAGCACCCCCATATATTTTCATACATTTTCCGAAATTTTCAGCACCCCTCCCATATATTCTTATACATTTCCGAAATTTTCAGCATCCCCATATATTCTTATACATTTCCGAAATTTTCAGCACCCCCCATATATTTTCATACATTTCCGAAATTTTCAGCACCCCCCCCTATATTCTTATACATTTTCAGAAATTTTCAGTACCTACCTCATATATTTCTGCAATCACCTATCATATGATTAAACGGTTTCGTTAAGACAAGTAGAAAACCCTCTTGCGACATTAGGGAATTTGTTATGTCTTGTCTACCAAAATCTTAATGTAATTCTTTCCCACACTCGTTCTGGGTTCATTTGAATAGAGTTGACTATTAAAAAAAATCTTATACGCAAAAGCTTTGTTCTTAGTCGTTGTGGTTGCGTTATGCTTCAGCGAGATTTAAAAATCTCATCAAATCAGACAAATGTACATTATGAAATGACATCGCACATTTCGTCTCAACTGAATTGGCAGCAAAACATAAAATATAAATGATTATGATAAAATACAAAAGCTAAATATATCCCAGACTTGATTTCGGGTCCTAGACTCTGGTTTCATGACAATCACAACACACTTCTAACATTGAAAAATATTCCTCAATATATGACGTTTATAAGAACACCTCTTTTCTAGTGTTACAAAATCCATTTTCTTTTCTTTTGCAATTGTTGTTATATATCATGTATCAAATGATTTTATGGCAGGATGATTTGGGAGCCAAATATTGTTGAGTCATTTCTCTCTTTATGAAGCAAGAAAGAGCTTTTATAAATATAACTCTCAGGATGCTTAAGTCACATACAGGGTGACCCTCAAAAAATGGGAACTTTTTAACAATCCAATAAAACCAAGAGTGATGGAAGAAAAATATTTTATTCATAGTAATTGAAACCTTAAAAGATACTATTTAAGAAACAATGATGGAATTTTCATTTTTTAAAAATTACGTCCTGTAGATGGCGTCCTCCTGTACGAAAGCATTCTTGAAATCTGCTGTTGAGATTCCTCATTGACTGCTGCAGCATCTCAGCTGGGATATGTGAATTTCATCTTGAATTCTAAATGGCGAAATGTTTACTTGCTCAAGCTTACTGTCTCGCAGTGTTGCCACTTGCTCATGTCTGGCAATACGCACTTCAAAAATTCTCATTTTTTTGGGTCACCCTATATAAATTTTTAAGGTAAATATTATTGTGATTTGATATTTTGAGTCGTACGGATAAATTTCAGGGTATTTAATCCAATATTATTTTTAAGTGAAAATGAATAGTTAATGTTTTAACATAAGTCATATTGTTGGCTTCATTGAAAACGATATTTGGAAAACAAACTGCAAAACAACATAGATTTTATTCTAAATATATTCGGAATTCTCAGAATGACTAAAGAAGAGGTATATCTTTTTGATCAATTCACCCCAAACAAAGCGATTACGCCGCTAAGATTCAAGGTTGCTACCCCATTTAAAAAAACAACAACAACAAAACAACGAAGGCATTGAGCGGACAGTAGATGAACCTATCTACTTCCATTGAGGAAAAAATAAGTAGTAAATAAAATTTAGGCAGAGACGTTAGAAATATAGAGTTGAAGTAGACTTTAGAAGGAACCTGAAACCCGACCCTGAACAGGAAACGAGGGATAAGACTCTACTACTGTTAAAAAAAAATTTGGAGAGGTGTGTGAACCGGACATGTTAGTACTTCGTATAACCATTCCACGAAGTCTTTCCTTGCAGATTGAACAGAGATTCTCGATTGGATTTAAATCAGGAGAGTTTCCGGGCCAGTCTATACTACTTTGATTTGTTCACTGGTAAGGCTTGCCATTATGTTCGTACAGCGTTACATTTTTCGCACGTTTCTTAGGAGTAATATCCATCGCAGACAATAGCCGTAGGACAACAAATCGACAGTCGAGACAATATTGTCTGGGTGTGATGAAAATCTGATGCAATCACGGATGACGCAATATTTTTCAAGGCCAAACAAATTTCATCATACACCCCCCAAAATAGATTCATATTACTGTATACCACTGCAAATGACCTAATCTGAGAAAAAAAATAAAAATCGATTGCATCCTGGCCCTCCTGTGGGTCTAAACTGGTTCACTTAATTTGCACAAGGGTACAGTTAAAGGAGCGGATCAAATATAATGTCTATAAGTCAAGACTTAGATTAATGAAATTGTTGTATTAACAAAGCGTTAATGCCGTTGGTAATAATTGACTCCTGTCTTAAATGATTACACATTAGTAAAATTAGGCTTTGATAATCGATAATCTGATGTTTCATAAAGAATTATAAAATTTTAAATCAGTCTTGTCAAAATCTACTAAATTAACCGCACGAACAAATAATTAGTTTTGCGTATTAGTAGTGAATTTTCCTTCTCGGTATTGATTACATTACAAATGAAATATACAACTGTGATCATATATCGGAAAAACTAAACAGATCTATTTTCATAGCACTGCATAAGAAACCAGGTGCAAACGAATGTGAACTCCACTGAACAATCAACCTAATAAGCTATATAACAAACTTATCATCCGACTCTTGATGAATAGAGAAACACAGAAGAATCAGACTGGAAATAGGACAAAAACAGTACGGGTTCGTTAAAGACACAGAAATAATGAATGCGATATTTATGTTCCGGATGATATCAGAAAGAGTAACATAAGTGTAAAAGGATGTTTACCTATATTTTACAGATTATGTAAAAGCTTTTCATAAAGTACGTCACAAAGAATGGCGAGGAAATCATAACATTTTTGGGAAGGATATTATAATAATCCAGAAAGTATACAGATAGAAAATAGCCTGCATACGGGTAGAAAATGAATTCAGTAAATATATAAAAACAGAAAGGTGTGTAAGACAAGGATGGGTTTTCTCACCGGACTTATTCAACCAATACAGAGAGAATTAGAAGTCCTACCAAGATTTATTATTAGCAGCAACAACCTTAACAACATATGATATGCAGATGGAACAGTGTTGATAGCAGACACAGAAGGGAAACTATAAGAATTCCTTCAGAATGTAGTGAAGGAAAGCAAGAAGAATGGACTAAATATCAATTTCAAGAAGACAGAATGAAGGGTTGTCTAGCAGACGGAATGGTCTCAAATGCGAATTGAAGATACCAAAATCAAGCCAGTACAAAAATTTAAATATCTGGGAAGTGTCTTAACAGAAGACGGGTAGTACGACACGGATATCCATACGCGCATTGGGATAGCGAAAGTTGCCTTCCAAAAGCTAAGCAAAGTATTAAGAAACAGGAACATTTAATAAGAAACAAAGAAAATAAGTTTAGATTCAGTCAGTTATGTGCCATGCGTGATATACGCTTACACGATCATGTATCTTTTGATACATGACTGACGAGGCAGAGCTTTTTCCACAGTAGGCTGCCATTTATTTCTGCGGTAGACCAGTTGCCATCCAAGGCAATAGAACCCGGTCTGTCTTGCTATTTACTCATAGATGGTGGGAGATGAAGAGGATTCATACCCAAGGGTATTAGCACGTAAGTGAATGTAATGGATTCGACTGGAATTCGAACTCGTCTCTCCGATTCCTCAATCCGAGTCAATATCCATTACTCCACCGTGCCTCCTTTAGATTATTGTTACGTAATATCGTTCCCCCTATATGTCAGTGAATGCTGGACAATCTCCTCACAGATGAAGAAGTGCTATGAAGTAACAGAAATGTGGTTCTACAGAAGGATGCTTAGAATACAATGGATGGAACCTATGAGTAACGACTTTTTTTTTTTATAGAAAATGGAAACACAAAGGACACTTATCCTTAACATCAGAAAGAGAGAGTTGAAATTTCTAGGGCACATGATAAGGAAAGAGGCTTTGGAAAATTTGATACACACAGGACATATTGAAGTCAAAATAGACAGAGGAAAAAACGCATATCCTACCTAGCGAGCTTGTGTAAATGGATAACAGAACAAGATTTAGGAGTGATAACAAAAAGACAAAGTTTATTAAGAACGTTAACTACATCCGACATCAAGGCCTCTGATCGGGAGACTGGAGCTTTTGGGTAGTGTGGAACTACCTTTTAATTGCTAGGGTTCCCAGTTCCACCCGGGCCCGGGGCTGTAGCACCTTTTGGGGCCCCAGCTATGGACAAATAGGGAATCGCTAAACAAAAACAAAATTCTATGAAAGTTTAAAAATACATTTTTAAAGTAAAAATAGTTGCAATACATTTTTATATAAAAATTACCAACAATACATATTTATGATAAAATTTACCAACAATACCTATTCATAGTAAAATGACTAATTATATATTTTTAAAGCAAAATGACCTGCAATACATTTTATAGTAGAATTAACAAAAATACATTTTATAGCGAAATGACTATATAGTTTCATTTGCGTTCAAAATATACTTTGGTGAAGCCATAAGTTGTGTTCAAAATAATTAGATTTCAGCTTTTCTGCTTTAAATAACCCGTAGATGTTGACGCTAAACAAAATCAGCCAATCAACCAACTATTAAGAGCTATAAAGGACAGAAAATTGTAGCGAGCCATGATCGCCAATGTCCTGAAGGGACACGGCACAAAGAAGAAAGAAGAAGAAGAAGAAGAAGAAGAAGAAGAAGAAGAAAAAGAAGGTAAAGTGAATCGTATTGTCCTGACACATTAACAACATAGCCTAATCTCTTTTTCTAACGTGAACATTCTGGTTTGAAGTATTTTACTTAATTGTGCGATTCAACCGGTTTTCTTTAGCCGAATTTCATGTCATACATGACTTAAATGTTTCTTTGACTGAAAAGACATCAAATAAGACATTCACTACTGGACGCAGACAAAATTTAATTTTTAAAACAGCTGAATGCTTCTTAGAGATATTTACGTAATTCTATAACTGCTATTGTCTTGAACAAAATTTAAGAACTAATATCGTATTCTTTCAGTCATTTATCTATTTAAACATAGACTTCTATGCGCCGTGTCTCTTCAGGACGTGTGTGATCATGGCTCGCCACAACTTCCTGTTTTTTGTAGCTCTTTATAAGCTTTGTCCTTTTGCCATCTCTTCAAATCCATGTTCTGTTAACCCTGTACAAAATCTCGTCAGGTACGTTAAGCGCTGCTTCTTCGGTCATCTTGCTTTCAGCATGTCATGTGGGTGTCAAATTCATCTAGCCTTGTTTCCTCGTTAGGTTGCCTAGAGATTTCAATTGTCTCTTTCTGATTCTATGTATAAGGGTCCTGTTTGTTTCTAATTTCTCTAAAACTTCCTCGTTGTTCACATGTTCAGTCTATAGTATTCTCGGCATCCTTCTGTAGAACCATATTTCTGTTGCTTTATGTCTCTTCTTCATCTGTAATGAAACTGTCCAGCATTCACTGCCTAATCGCAGGGCCGATATTGCATAACAGCTTAGCATTGCTTTATTTGTTTCTAACGAGATTTTCCTGTTTCTTAATATTTTGCTTAGCTTTTGGAAGGCATCTTTCGCTATTCCAATTCATCTTTGGATTTCGGTGCCATATTTTTCGTCCACTCTTAAAACACTTCTCAGAGATATAAATTTTTGGCTCTAGTTCAGAGTTCGCATCTGAAGAGCTTTCTTTTACTACTGTGGAATAGTATATAAATAGAGATAATTTAAGAAACATCCTAAATGTCTGTACTTAAACCAGCACATCGAAGATTCTGAATCAACGACATTCATCATCGTATCTTCTTCTTTCATCAGAAAACTGGCTCTCCACAACTTCCTACCCTTTGTTGCTCTTAGCAATGTTTTGCCATTTGTTATTCACTGTTTTACTATCCAGCTACACAATTTTGTTGGATAGTTTCCTCGATGTTTCCATTTGTCCTTCTTGTCTTCATTACGCCCTGTGAGAGTCAAATTCTCTAATCACTCTTTTCTCATTATATATTCCAGAAACAGCAATAGCCTCTGATTCTAAGTACAAGTGTCTTTATCGTTTCCATTTCCCTTAAAAATTTCTTCGTTGCTCACATGCTCTGTATTCTCATCATCCTCCTGTAGATCAGTTGTTTTGGTTCAAATCTCCTCTTTATCTGTGAGAAAATTAACTGCCATAGAGAAAGATCGATATTACATAGTATTTTAATGCCCTTTCCTTTTTTTCTTTTTTTTTTCATTTTTTTTAAAAATTTAATGCGTACTTTAATTAGATTATGAAATAAATTAGTTTTACACCCATACATTTACAGATTAGTTTTTTGCATATTCAATAGCGAATTGCTTTTATTTATCAAAACAAAGGGTACAAAAGTTTTCTTAACTAAGAAACGTTTCTTTCTTTTTTTTATCTTTCATACACAAGCAAAGACAATCTGGCTTTTCCGTTTCCTAGATATATAATAATTACTTATCTATGTAAATCGAAGTAGTTAATCCTATATTTATAAGCATACAATTTTTTTAAGCATTTCAACCCAAGCAAGGCGGGAAGCCACTAGTACGCAAGGGGTTACAGAAGATTTGGAGCAAGATCAGATAGGAGTGATAGAGGAAAGGATGAGGAGAAGGATAGTGGATAGATCAAGGCAACTAGAGATGTCGATTGACATTACATTTGAATAGTTGGCGATTATAGCTCTCAGGGAAACTGGAATAGGGAAGGGAATTCCACAGGCGAGAGGTGCGAGATATGAAGCTATTGGAGTAGAAGAGACGGTTACATTTAATAGTTTCGACAGTGAAAGGGTGAGAGCGGGATGCCAGCCTCGTAGGGCGCTTGAATTCATGAAGTCTGGGAACCAGCGAATGCAGCTCCACAGAGCAATTACCATGAAAGTATTTGTAAAAAAGACAAAGAGAGGCGACGGCGCGTCTGTGAGTGAGAGACTGTAGACGAGATTCCAGAACAGGGCCAATTATATTGCATATTCGCCTCTGGATCTTATCAAGAACCCTGAGGCAAACAGAAGGGGCACCAGACCATATATGGCAGCAATACTCCATGCAAGGGCGAATTGTTGATTTATAGATCTGAAGGATCGATTCCGGGGAGAAAAATTTCCTGGCGCGGCACAGGGAGCCAAATTTCCTTGCGGTGGACGAAGCAATTGACTCAATGTATTTGTTCCATCTCAGGTCAGCAGTCAACGTGAGACCGAGCAGCCATAGAGAGGTGCTCTCGAGAAATTGAGCTTCAGACATTCTAATGCGGGGGACAGGGAAGGATCTCTGTGGTGAT